>JAVTVY010005796.1:0-37961 GCA_036873755.1 Hanleya hanleyi
GTTCCAGCACGTGTTTTAACGTAAAACACAGGCTGGATTGGTGAATTTTACAGGACCAGTACGCCACCTCGGGGGACATCAAAAACGGAAAATGATTCCGCTCGAGATGTCTCCTGGGGCGGGTGCCGGTCCAAGTACACAGGGGACACTGGTGCCCCTCTCGGAAGATGGCATTGATCCGAGCTACAGATTGGGAGTCAACCGAACCCGGGGTCGACAGGTGGTTGACAGCCAACCAGCGTCCCCCACCCGGTTCCGGACTCGGTCCACTCCCAGGGGCGTCCCCAGTGCCCATTGCCGGTGGAGGCACTGCCGAATCCGAGGCCAGCGGAGGGTACACAGCCTGCCAGCTTTCCCCTTCAAACCCCGGACCCGCCCAATGTTCCACCGTCACTGCCCTACCCCTACCTACACCTATCCCTCCCATAGCCCCTCCTAATTGCCCAACTGTTCCCCTCCCCCTACCTAATCCTATCCCTTCCACAGCCCCTTCTAAATCTGATGTCTTTACGGGATACTATGGATAATAACAAACTTCACGAGTTCAAAAAAACGGTTGGTTATACTCACCTGAACAGTCATAAACGTTTCGACCAGGCCATGATTAGACGATGTAGGATCGGTCACACACGATTTACTCATGAATATTTACTAAAACAGGAGCCGATTCCAAGGTGTATACCTTGCCATGAAGATCTCGCGGTGAAACATATTCTCATAGACTGCATAGATTTTAAGACTGTAAGAGATAATTTTTATCGAGCGGCTCCGCTGGAGGATCTTTTTAGCAGAGTGAAAGAGGATTGTATTTTAGGTTATTTGAGAGAGATTGTACCTGTTTTAACGCATTAGGTTACCGAGTTTTTGAATTGATTACTTAGAATTTTGTTTGGTCGTCGCTATATAGCTGAAATATTGCTGAATGCGACGTTCAGCCTTAATTCTCTCTCTCTCTCTCATTTATTCTCCAAGATAACTCCAGGTTTTCTTGTCTCCGTGATCATTTGGGAATTCCCATTCTTGCCCATAGTTCAGTACTCTAGATTGATGAGACATGTCCAGGTGTGCGATGGCGGAAGGAGGACCAGGCTTAACTCCGGATGCAACAGACTCTGTTAATTCTAACAAACTGTTGAAGAGAATTACCGCTGTTTTCCACTTCCTTAGGATCCATGAGGAGATCTCCCCAGATCCATCTCCTACAATCAGAAAGGCTCTGGAAGAGTCGAGAATATTGTGAGCTAAACTCTTCAGTTTGTAGTGGGCTCCTGTGGCAAGATGAACGGTTCTTAAACCACTGATCAAAGGGCAAAATAGATCCGAAATTGGAACCATCAGCGTCTCCGGCTTGTGTTCTACATAATCTATTTGGAAATGGGAAGATTTCACCTCAAACTCGGAGTAAGCCCCCCAGTCAAAAGTTAATTTGGTTGGTCGGTCTGTTTTCTTTAATTCTCGGGCAGCATGTCTGGTTTCTCTTGAGACCCATTTCACTCGAGATGAAGATGCCCATTTTCTCACGGTTGTCAAATCCTTGTCGTCAGATATCTCAGAATCTAACTCCAAAATTTTTGTATATGTCTCCTTCAGACTCCTCAGCCGATTTATTGCATCGATGTTTGGTTTTTGAGGCATCCTAATCAGAATTTTGAGGACATTATAACCTGTCAGCATGAGACCAGAGGTTCGTGGGGTGCGGAAATCGGCAAATATCCAGAGATCTTCCTTTGGTGATATCTTTACTTCGTCCATCACATATCTTAAGTGGACAAATGTTGACCCAATCCAGCTCTTGTTGTTGGATAACTTGGTGGTACATCATGGATGGATTTGAACAGGTGAAAGGCCATGACTAGACGATGTAGGATCGGTCACACACGATTTACTCATGAATATTTACTAAAACAGGAGCCGATTCCAAGATGTATACCTTGCCATGAAGATCTCACGGTGAAACATATTCTCATAGACTGCATAGATTTTAAGACTGTAAGAGATACTTTTTATCGAGCGGCTACGCTGGAGGATCTTTTTGCAGAGTGAAAGAGGATTGTATTTTAGGTTATTTGAGAGAGATTGGTTTGTTGTACAAATTTTAATGTTTGTACCTGTTTTAACGCATTAGTTTACCGAGTTTTTGAATTGATTACTTAGAATTTTGTTTGATCGTCGCTATATAGCTGAAATATTGCTGAATGCGACGTTAAACCTTAATTCTCTCTCTCTCTCTCGCTGACCTTATATATCTTGGCTTGGGCAGTTTTGTGTTTTATTTCTATATACAGACTAAATATGGCTCAACCACTAACTATCGTTCAGTGGAATTGCAGAGGAGTTTGGCCAAATTTAAATGAACTCCAATTATTAACTCAAGATTATGAACCATCAGCTTTTTGTCTCAAGGAGATCTTTCTGAAGAAAGCAGATAAATTTAAATTTCGCCAATACACACTTTATCATTCTTACGCTTTAGAGGAAAATGGAAAAGCTGCAGGCGGTTCTTCAATATTGGTTAAAATGGGTGTTTTACACAGTCCTGTTGATTTAGTGACAGATTTACAAGCTGTAGCAGTTCGTATTACCTTGAATTCTGTTTTCACATTATGCACGGTGTACATGCCTTCTTCTGGTAATCTCCGGCTCAATGAACTTCAAGATCTTTACGATCAGCTCCCGAAACCTTGTTTAATGATGGGTGATTTTAACGGTCGTAATATCCTCTGGGATAATGAAGACAATTGTAAAGGTTCTGAGGGCTGGACACAGACCCGACCAGAGTCGCAGGCTTCTGAAGTTTGGACACAGAGTCGTCCAGAGTCGCAGGGGTCTGTGTGTTGGACACAGACCCGTCCCGAGTCGCACGGTTTTGAGGGTTGGACACAGACCCGTCCAGAGTCGCAGGGTTCTGAAGGTTGGACACAGACCCGTCCAGAGTCGCAGGCTTCTGAAGGTTGGACACAGACCCGTCCAGAGTCGCAGGCTTCTGAGGGTTGGACACAGACCCGTCCAGAGTCGCAGGCTTCTGAACGTTGGACACACACTCGTCCCGAGTCACAGGATTCTGAGGGTTGCACACAGACCCGTCCAGAGTCGCAGGCTTCTGAGGGTTGGACACAGACCCGTCCTGAGTCGCAGGGCTCTGATGGTTGGAGACAGACCCGTCCAGAGTCGCAGGGTTCTGAAGTTTGGACACTGACCCGTCCCGAGTCGCAGGCTTCTGAGGGTTGGACACAAATACGTCCAGAGTCGCAGGCTTCTGAGGGTTGGACACAGGCCCGTCCAGAGTCGTAGACTTCTGAGGGTTGGACACAGACCCGTCCAGACTCGCAGGCTTCTGAAGGTTGGACACAGACCGTCCATTCTCGCAGGCTTCTGAAGGTTGGACACACACTCGTCCCGAGTCGCAGGATTCTGAGGGTTGGACACAGACCCGTCCAGAGTCGCAGGGTTCTGAAGGTTGGACACAGGCCCGTCCCGAGTCGCAGGGTTCTGAGGGTTGGACACAGACCCTTCCAGAGTCGCAGGCTTCTGAAGGTTGGACACAGACTCGTCCCGAGTCGCAGACTTCGGAGGGTTGGACACAGACCCGTGCAGAGTCGCAGGCTTCTGAGTTTTGGACACAGAATCGTCCAGAGTCGCAGGCTTCTGAGTTTTGGACACAGACCCGTCCAGATTCGCAGGCTTCTGAAGGTTGGACACAGACCCGTCCAGAGTCGCAGGGTTCTGAGGGCTGGACACAGACCCTACCAGAGTCGCAGGGTTCTGAGGGTTGGACACCGACCCGTCCAGAGTCGCAAGCTTCTGGGTTTTGGACACAGAATCGTCCAGAGTCGCAGGCTTCTGAGGTTTGGACAGACCCGTCCAGAGTCGCAGGCTTCTGAGGGTTGTACACAGACCCGTCCTGAGTCGCAGGCTTCTGAGGGTTGGAGACAGACCCGTCCAGAGTCGCAGGGTTCTGAAGGTTGGACAGACCCGTCCCGAGTCACAGGCTTCTGAGGGTTGGACACAAGTACGTCCAGAGTCGCAGGCTTCTGAGGGTTGGACACAGGCCCGTCCAGAGTCGCAGGCTTCTGTGGGTTGGACACAGACCCGTCCAGAGTCGCAGGCTTATGAAGGTTGGACAGACTCGTCCCGAGTCGCAGACTTCGGAGGGTTGGACACAGACTCGTCCCGAGTCGCAGTCTTCTGAAGGTTGGACACAGACCCGTCCCCAGTCGCAGGGTTCTGAGGGTTGGACACAGACCCGTCCAGATTCGCAGGCTTCTGAAGGTTGGACACAGACCCGTCCAGAGTCGCAGGGTTCTGAGGGCTGGACACAGACCCTACCAGAGTCGCAGGGTTCTGAGGGTTGGACACAGACTCGTCCAGAGTCGCAGGCTTTTGAGGGTTGGACACAGACCCGTCCAGAGTCGCAGGCTTCTGAGGTTTGGACACAGACCCGTCCAAGGTCGCAGGCTTCTGAGTTTTTGACACAGACACGTCCAGAGTTGCAGGCTTCTGAGTTTAGGACACAGACCCGTAAAGAGTCGCAGGCTTCTGAAGGTTGGACACAGACTCGTCCAGAGTCGCAGGGTTCTGAGGGTTGGGTTGGACACAAACCCGACCAGAGTCGCAGGCTTCTGAAGGTTGGACACACACCCGTCCAGAGTCGCAGGGTTGGACACAGACCCGTCCCGAGTAGCAGGCTTCTGAGTGTTGGACACAGATGTGGGTGACATGTGTTGTGCCTCTAAAACGGGAAAATCAATCTTATTAGTAACAGCATTTTTTATATGGATGGAGTGTTCCTTTTCCATACAAAGTTGACAAACACATTATTGTGTACGAAAATAAAACAGTATCTATAATAATGTCAAATATTTAATCAGTAACTAATTGTAATGGTTTACGTCATTGGAAAAAAGCATTATATTGGGGAGAAGCGAATTTTAAAGAGCTATACTGAAGTTCGTTCCCCCCTAAACACCAAATATTATGAAAAAAGAATCTAGGGTCGGTAGTACATTGCTAGCATCGGTCGGGTTACCGAAAACAAACAATTTTTTTTCGTGGCCTTAGGCAGTAATCTATTATTTTAACACTGGCGTAATACCACTATCTGCTTTCTTACAGCCTTAACTTTCATTACAAATTGGAAACAAATATCATATCACTTGCTTGGAAAATGCAATGCTCAGCAAATCCAAAAATCTATCAGGAGCATCAGGAACATACCGTTCACCCACTTTAGGTCTTCCCTGAAACATTTTAGGCTGTGTTGCATTTTCCTCTTTGTCAAATTTTCTGAAAATAAAAAAAAATCACCAAACGTAATCAGCTAAACATTTTAAGATGCTAGCAACTCGACTATTGATCTACTACGAGGCATATTTCTTATAAGATGTACGTGTATTTGTGAGAGTTTTGCTTCTTGTCATCTACAAAAGAGAATTTGTGTCAGACATCAGGAATTCATCCTAAATATCAAAGATAACTTATCAGCATGGACTCCAAAATGAACTAAACAAGCAGAACAAAACTAAAAAGCAGAACAGATAAGAAAGACATAGATGGTAATGAGAGCAGTAAAACAAAGATTCAGTGCTCCCCACTAAGGTGCCATTGTAAACAGCTGAACAGAACTGTGGCAAAAGCTGATGTTTAACTCAAACCTAAAAAATAATGACATTATAGGTCCCTCTGCGGTTGTAAACGTTATCTGTACACGTACATTCAACATTTTCATAACCACCGCATCCAAATGAGGAATCTGACCATTTAGTAAAACGTACACGTATTGACATCAGTTTTTAAAATTTGAATGTTTTCACAAAATTTGTGCTATTCTTAAATGATACACATGGCCAACTCAATATTTCATTGAAATAATAACAACCGCAACAAAATTTAGACCATACCCAAGCCTTTCTGTGTATAGTCCACCGACTCCCATTTTTCTGCATTTTTCATTCTAACCTATGAAAATACATGTGCCAGGACTGCTTCATCTCTTCTTTAGATATATGTACAGACAGAGTATAAGGCAAATAGCTGAAGAATATACACAAACCAGAATACATACATAGCTTGGCATCTTCTCTTAATATACAGGCCCGGAAGATCGGACGTGTTTTCACTTCGCTCCGAGAAATTTGTCTATTTCTGCGTATTTCAGCTGATATTATAAGTTATACCAGTGTCTTGCGTTGGTATACAGGCTGATATTTCGTCGAGAAGATCAATATTTTCACGAGCCATACCAGGCCTAGTGCTTTTGAGTAAATTTCTGTGGAAATCAGTCTGTCAGTGAGAATCGGTATTTAGTCGACTGAAGCTATGAAAAATGTACAGGAATCCGATGGATTCTCTTAATGTATTTTTATTCCCAATTTGAAAATCTTAGCATTGCACTTCAGATTCTATAACAATAGTGGGATGTCCCAGTTTTGAGTGACGGAGTCGTATCAAAAACTGTACTAATGATTGATACTTACAGTGCTTTCTTCCCCTAGCATTTAGGATATGTGAACATGGTCACAGAATGGGAAGCATACATGCGTTCACATGATACGATGGAAATTTATAACAGCATTTGTTGAAGCAAATCTGACCGGCTTGTAATTTCAGACTCTCAGAGGGAGATGGTGATGAGAATTTCAGTGACATAACAGTTGATGATGATGATGAAGAAGAGTACCTTCCTCGTTCTTCTGATTTCTCCGATAGTGAAACTGGTTAGCATGGTAGATTTTTAATTGTGCAGATATCTTGGATAAAAAATCCACTTAGAAATGTATTTAGAATACATGTTATGGGTCCGTCACCCGCCTGCAACAGATTCTTTTGTTTGATACAGGGTTGTAATTCGGCTACGATCTAACTATTTGAACAGAACTTTATAACAAAAATGTGTATAATTGAATTATGCATGTGGAAATTCAGTCCATCATTTTTATACGCCCGCCATAAGGCGGACGTATTATGTGATGGCGGTTTCCGTCCATGTGTCCGTCCGTCCGTCTGTCCGTCCCTCGTGTCCGGTCTATATCTGGGACAGTTTTCTATCTACAGTTCTAATTTTTTGTGAGTGGATACCCTATGGGGAGACGATGTGTCGCGTACCAAAATGAAGGTCAAGGTCAGAGGTCAAAGGTCAATGGCCTAAAAAACAGGAAATCACTGAAGTGATCGTGTCCGATCTATATCTGTGAACATTTTCTATCCACAGCTGCAATTTTTTGTGAGTGGATACGCTAGGTGAAGACGATGTGTCGCGTACCAAAATTGAGGTCGAGGTCAGAGGTCAAAGGTCACTGTTGCCTAAAATCAGGAAATCATTGATCATTGACAGTTTTCTATCTACAGTTCTAATTTTTGGTGAGTGGATGCCCTAGGGGGAATGATGTGTTGCATACCAAATGTAGGTCGAGGTCAGAGATCAAAGGTCAGAGTGACTGAAAAATCAGGAAATCATTAAAAATTTCTAATTTTTTGTGAGTGGATTCAGTAGGGGGAAGTGAAGTGTCGCATACCAAAATATAGGTCAAAGTCAAAGGTCACTGACCCAAAAATCGGGAAATTATTTAAAATAACATTTCTTTGTGTCAGTAGTTATGTTAGAGGAACACAATGTGTCACATATCAAAATGTAGGTCAAGGTCAAAGGTCAAGGTCACTGTGACCCAAAATCATGAAATTGTTAAAAATCATGATTTTTTTAGTCCACTGAGAAATTACGGGTAGCCGTTTTGTCATGTACGAAAATTTAGATCCAGATCAATAGTCAAAATCACTGTAACGCCAGAATCAAGGTCAAAGGTCAGTGTAACCTAAAAATCAGGAAATCATTAAAAATTACTAAGTTATTTGAGCTGAAAACTTACCTCACTTCCACTCTTTGCATTTCTTGTTCACATGAAATCATACAGCAGTAAGAATTTTAATGACACAGTTCTTTCCCCTGCTAGTCTCGTGTCTGCATAGCTACCCATAATGTATCCTTCTTGTTCCTACTGCTTCGTGGGTCAGGAAGTAAACATTGTCAGCTCCGTGAAAAATTGCCTATTCCTAGCGAAATCACTCACAGTTGGATTACCTCAGACGTCTGATATTCAGCAAGAAGTCCTTTGGGAAGTATTCTATAAGTTATCAGCGTAAAAATGGCTCAAAATATGTCTCAAATGTCATGCATGTCTTGTGGAGGTGACAAGCCTAGTTATGACCTTCACTCAACGTGTCCGCCATGCCGGCAGGGAAGAATCTGTACGTGGGACACGGCCTGTGAAGAATGTATTGTGTGGGCGCCCGGCATATTCCAGGTGTATCTAGCCGGTTCTCTGGCAGCTAACGAGGAAAATAATGTCGTTAGGCCTACCGATCTCGCCAATGAGACGTATGTAGCTCAGTCTCCACGTACTAGCGTAGGCGAGGAGACTAGGGGGTTTGTAAGTTCTGCAGCTGGGTCTACTCTAGTCAGCCTATTGAACGTAAATAAAGATAAACAAACGCCCCCCCCGCTCACGATTCTTCCATTTCAGACCAGGCGAAGGGTCAATCAGGTAAGAAGCCGACCCGGTTGGTACAGGTGGAAGGAATAATCGAGGATATGGAATCTGGCACTACAACGACTGTGGAAGTGGAGGTTCCTATCGAGCGGACGCCTGGATACGACGATGAAGGGAAATCGGTAACGGACCCAGGCTTAGCGTGGGAAAGCCAGGGGACTTCGATCTCTCGATCGGAGTCAACTTATGATTACGAAAACTTAGGTAGCGCTAGTGAGGGGCCTAACGTTAAGTTTTCATTTGGGTCCGGGGTTGGGAAAGTACCTTCCTCAACGCTGTTGAGGCCTGGACTTCCCGGTCGTTCAGTTACGCCTATAACTGTTTCGACTGGTTTGTCTGACTTTTCCCAACCTGCTTCCGGTTACTCTGGTGGCCTTCCTCGTCCCCCTGCCGAGACGTTTGTATCTACGAGCCTTCTGGGCCACCAGAGATTAAGGTTCCCGCAACAACGGCAGTATGGTATGTATACAGGTACCTATGATATGCCAAATTATTTGCCTGCCTCTGAGATGCGATATCAAGATCCCTCTCAAGTGGGTCAAGTTATGCGACATCCGGTTGCTAATCTGTCTTCGCCCTTGCGTGGCTTAGCTCAGATATCTGCTTCCGGTGGTATTCGAGGTACGGGACCGGCTATGCTACGTATAATGCGTCCTCCCTTACGTGCTTCCGGTTTACGACCTCGAGTGCCAGTTCACCGACCTTTACAGTGGCCGTGCTCACGGTCATTTGTAAGGTCCCCGAGTGTGAGCACACCTCGTCAGGCCCTGCTTCCGGTCCACTCTCAAGTTACGGATCCGACATTGGCTGCCATTCTGCGCGGAATGGAACAGCAACGTCAGGAGATGAAGGAATTGAGAGAGATGATGACCAGTCAAATACATGTACGGAGCGGTAAGTCCCCGCTTCCGGTTTTGGCTGAACAGTCTAGGAAACCGGAAGCCAATTTGACGAGGACTATCCCTTCTATTACTCCTCCCTGACAGGAAGCCCCGGAAGCTATGGAAGTGGATAGGGACCAGTACGGTAGATCTGAGAGAGAGAAAATTTAGGCTTAACGTCGCATTCAGCAATATTTCAGCTATATAGCGACGATCAAACAAAATTATAAGTAATCAATTCACTTAACTCGGTAAACTAATGCGTTAAAACAGGTACAAACATTAAAATTTGTACAACAAACCAATCTCTCTCAGATAACCTAAAATACAATGCTCTTTCACTCTGCTAAAAAGATCCTCCAGCGTAGCCGCTCGATAAAAAGTATCTCGTACAGTCTTAAAATCTATGCAGTCTATGAGAATATGTTTCACCGTGAGATCTTCATGGCAAGGCAAGAATTTCCAAGATGGTGGGATGAGTGGAATTTCCATTTTTAATTGCTTTAAGGCATGACAGTGAATCTGAGAATATGACATATTTCCAATACCTTCTAAAGCTGATAATAGAGCTTTTGCTTCTGCAGTAAATATGGAACTTTTACCTGACGGTCCATACGTTTTAGTTTTGGAACTAAAGATAGTAGCACATGCTACTCTCTCACCATCTTTAGAACCGTCTGTATAAATAGCCTGATGTGAACTGTATTTCTCTCTCAGTACACCAAATTTTTGTGTATACACGAGCTGGCTCGTGTCTGCCTTTTTATATTTAGTCAGTGAAATATCTACCTCTGGTGTGGCTAACTGCCATGGTGGAGTTGGCAAGAGCTCGTTAGGTAAAATCTGACTAACTTTAATACTAGCTGCTACAAGGTGTGGTTTCATACGGATTCCAAGAGGTGGAATAATCGAGGGTTTTTCCGAATATAAATCTGCGTACTCAGGGTTGAAAACACAGTTATATGCAGGATTTGAGTGGTTCGAACGCGGTTTTGTGATATATTGCAGCGATAATTTAATTCTCCGAAGTTCTAAAGGAAATTCATCCGCTTCCACATACAAGCTTTCTTTGGGTAATGTTCTGAACGCACCGAGGCAAAGCCTTAGTCCTTGATGGAGAATAGGATCTAGCTTTGCCAAGTTTAACTTGCTTGCACCATTGTAAACAATAGAACCATAATCGAGTTTGGAATGAACAAGCGATCGATATAAATGAAGCTGAGTTTGCTGATCTCCTCCCCACTTATAGCTGGCAACGACTTTTAACAAATCTAAAGCTTTCGTGCATTTGGCTTTTAAGCAATTTATATGTGATTTGAATGTTAGTCGTTGATCAAACAATATGCCTAGAAATTTGACCTCTTTTACCACTTTGATTTCAGTTCCATCTAATTTTAGTTCTGGATCTTTGTGCTGGAAATATTTTCTGCAAAAGTGTATACAATTTGTCTTAGCTCTGGAGAATTTGAAACCATTTTCTAGACACCATTTCTGAATTCTGAAGAGACAAATCGTCCCCAAAAAGCGAGCCATCAATTGATTTATTCAGAACTGCTGCCAAGCTGTTGGTCTTGATACTAAACAGAGTAGTAGACAAAATACTGCCCTGTGGGACACCCTGGTCTTGATCAAAATGATCAGACATAGTTGTACCCAAACGAATTTGGAATTGCCTATCATTCAAAAAGTTGGAAATAAAAACGGGTAAACGATCTTTTAATCCCATCTTTTGAAGATCTTTAAGAATCCCGTATTTCCATGTAGTATCATAGGCTTTTTCTAAATCAAAAAAGATAGAAACCACATGTTCGTTCTTGGCGAAAGCATTCTTAACATACGAATCTAATCTGACTAAATGATCAATGGTACTTCTATTTTTTCGGAAACCAGCTTGAATATCAGTAAGTTTTTTTTCAGTTTCCAGGTACCAAACGAGGCGATCATTTATCATGCGTTCCATTGTTTTGCAGACACAGCTAGTCAAAGAAATCGGACGATAATTACCAGGGTCTGTATGGTCACGACCAGGTTTTGGAACTGGTATAACTATAGCATTGTGCCATGACAGAGGGAATTCCTCTCTATACCAAAGTCTACTGAATATGCGTAATAGGATTTCTAGAGATGATTCCGGTAGATGTTTCAAAAGCTGATAATGAATATTATCAGGGCCTGCAGCAGAATCATGAGCTTTCGTGAGAGAAGCATGAAGTTCTTCAATTGTAAACGAAGCGTTATAGCCTTCATGGTTACCGGAGGTGAATTTAATTTCTTTTTTCTCTTCTCTTTTCTGGAAACTTTGAAATTTAGGTACATCATTTTCTGATGAAGAGTTTTTGGCAATTGTTTCTCCTAATTTATTTGCAATTTCTACTCTGTCAGTAATCACTTGATTTCCATCGTTGAGATGGTGAACGCTGGACTTGGAACTTTTACCTTTTAATCTTTGGATCATATTCCAAACTTTTGTTATAGGAGTATGGGTATTTATCTTAGAAACATAATTTCTCCAAGAATCACGTTTATTCTGTTTCATGGTATACACCAGTATTGGAAACAAAGATTGATTTTCAAATTGGCAAGCATACAAACAATAAAATATTAAGAAGACAATTTCCGCTCCGCAATGCAAGTGCAAAATCAATTCATCGCATTCAAGTTGAAACACTTGAGGAATATGTCATTGATTTTACAAACTGCAGGAAAGTGCCTGCTTTGCATTATGTTGGTCTTAGTAGGGCAACAAATATCGAAAGTTTGAATATTGTTGACTGAATGAACAAAAAATACACATTGACCATTTGGTAGATTCTGAAATGAATAGATTGAGGCAACATGCAAGATTAAATTTGTCCATACCATTTTATCCATCTGCTATGGCAGCACTATATTTTACTCTTATATATCACAACGTTCAATCGCTTCATAAGTATCGTCAGGATATTTCTTCTGACCATAACATACTGTCCTCAAATATTGCAATTTTTTCACAAACCCGCTTAACACCACATGAAACTAACAATTCTTACGAGATCACCAACTTTCAACTGACCAGAAATGATTATCAACAGCAAGGCCAAATTGCCAGAAGCCCGTATGGTATGGCATTATATCACAAACAAATTGTAAAGGATTACTCGTCTGAGAATGATATCCATGGAAACCAAATAATATGTTTTACAATTAATCCACCTGAGAAACTTACTGTTCTTGCAGGTTATCGTTCACCTTCTGACCAAAATAAATTTCACAACTTCGCTAAACTGCTACAAAATCATCTTGACAAAGTTGAACTTGACATACCACTCATAGTTACTGCAGACTTCAACATTAATTCACATAAAAACTCTGCTGAATATCGACAACTACAGCAGTTATTGCACCCATTAGAACAAGCCAATACCGACTACACCACAAACCATAACACCACTATTGATCATATATGGACAAATTTGCGGCTAGACACTTACGTTGCCAATTCACTTGAATCTCATTTTAGTGATCACAAACCAGTCCATATGTCCTTATTAATCCCTCCTATAATAATAAAACATTGATATTAAAGCACATATCAATAAATTCGATATGTATTGTTTTTACAGATGACCACCATCAGGGCAGTCATGAGTGGAGGACAGTTGGACATATTAAGACCTGTTGTCTGTGGTGCAACGGGTATTATAACATACCCAAAAGGCCCAAAACAGGAACAGCTGATGAAGGTCGCTGTAATGGACATAACTGGATCTGCGTCCGTCTTAGTATTCAACAAAAAGTTATTTGACATCTTGACGCAAGCTGCTAATAACAACACTGTCATAAAGATGGCTAAATACAGGTTAGTAGTGAAAATAAATAAAAAAATATTTCTTTGAAAGGTAGCCATATTAATTGTTTATATGAACAATCACCTATGTGCATCCTACTTTCGCTGTAAATTAAAAATAATCGAGCTATAACAGTATCTGTGCTTTGGCCTACTGTAACTTAATTGTAAATAAGTGTCCTCAAAATGTCTCCTTGAAAAATTGATTAGGGCAACTGGAGGTGGTACTGGCTTCATTTCTTCATTTTGGGGTGACCTCCATTTTTTCCCCAGACACCGTCCCCTCCTGTTGAATCTATGGTTGTGATCCCTCAGGATTTTGAGGTCACAATGACTTAGAGTTTTGATCATGAGCACAATTTTGGCATGAAAAAAAGAGGACCACATATGTGACATGAAGTGGAATAACCAAGCTTCTCTGTTAAAAATATGTGCGCAGAAGTATTCTAGGATAGCAGCAAATAGCAGCGCACAAACACTAAATTTTGTGGTATATTATGGTACATATTACACCAGAATGAAAATAATATCAGTATTTTGGTATCCTCACACAATGTGCTTAATTCTATTTCATAAGCAGTATATAATTGCCTGTTTATGTACTTATTATTTACAGGATGTCGGACAAACCCAACACATTAATCATTGGGTCAGAATCTGTATGCAGTGTGCTGACATCGAAACCACACGCATTCAGTAGAGCTCAAAAATATGTCCTGAACAATCTACCGTTGGCGTGATTTTGGCATACATAACCAATTGTTCGGTTACGTACAGTTTATGTATATATTATCATTTGCTCAAGGAGATAATCGGCTACTCTAAGATAAGCACTACACAAACAATGACATTGTCTGGTTGTCACCTCTGTCAACCTATTTTTTTGAGATCATTGTAATTCTTTGGTGATAGACAAAAAGTGGAATTCTTTTCACTTGGCGAATTCCAACTTTGCTGTCACAATGCATATAGTTTGACGGGCATCGGTAGAGAACTTTATTTGACTGGTTTGTCTAACATGTGAACTCGAGTTCCCGATCTGTTGTCTAGTTCTGATGAATATCTGTCAGTTAAAGTATACCTCGGCCGATATACAATGGTCTCTCCAGCAGTTTAAGCAGATATGGTGTGTTGAGGTCTGAAAGATATGTCGACACTTGCGTAAGCAAAATGAAGCTAAAGTTAATAGATTTTGGCTTGAGGGTGATAATGATGTTGTTGAAATTCTCTTGCCAGGGAACGAAGACGAGACCTGGTTCAAGGTCAATGCAGATGTTTGTGTCCTCTTACAGGAGCTGCACAGGCCAGCAGATATTAATTCACGGTCAGTGATGGCTGCATCTCGTCTTACACGGTGAATGACAATGCACAGGATGATGATGATGAACAACAGTAATTAAATAAATATAAATTAAAGGAAAACATTCTGACGAACACTCTGAACACCACCAGGACCATGACATTACAAGCGTCTAGTCCGTCATTCATCATCCAGCCGTCGTCCATTAGAGAATATCCGCGTCCATAATCCGAAGACCTATTCCATTTTCCATATAACAGTATTAGCACCAAATTCAAAAAGACAATCATAGTATACATAAACATAGGCTGGTTTCCTGCAAGAGAGAAGCGGTCAACAGTTTTCAATGATGCCGGCAAGACATCATGATATCAAATCCGTATCGCTGATCAGTATTCTTAATCCATAATATTCGTTTTAGAGTCGTTATCCAAAAAAGATGTATCTCAGTCACGCTTTGATTGTGACTGTTAATATGAGCACCATGAGGATATTGAAGTACATGTGTTCATACGGCCCCTAGCCCCGGGTTAAGCGGAATTAGACACAAGTTACGAAACGTAGCGCCATAGATCTTGCACGCTACGTTCGTACTTTGCTATCAGCATGCGATATGTATCGCCAAATTTTAGAAACTTTGAGTGGAGGCGATTGGTGGAATATCCCTGTTTTATAAGTTTCTGCAACAATGTTTTGTGACGTTGATTAAAACCATCACATTTAACAAAGGATCTAGCAAATGTTACTAAGCGAGATATGTATACGCCATATGCAGGTCCCACTGGAATATTACTATCCAGATAGGGATAATTTACGATGTCGAAATTGTAATCATCTCTTTTGTCATAAAGTCGACGAGAGAGAATGCCCGCTTCATTTTTGTAGAGATAAAGATCTAAATAAGATGTGCCTGTAGGGCTATCTGTAGTTTCCTTCAAATCCAGTGAAGGTGGATATATATCGTTCACTGTTCATTTATATAGCGATTATCCACAGCAAGAAGATCGTCTATATAGCGTTTGGGGAATGAGAAGGAACGGGCTTTGAATGGATCGGTTTTTGAAAGCGCCTGCATATAGTCATATTCATAAGAGAAAAGATACAAGTCAGCCAAAAGGGGTGCACAATTAGTACCCATTGGAATAACTATATGCTGCTGATATATTGTGTTGCCAAATTTCACGTAGATATTTTTAATGAGAAATTCAAGCAAGTCTATAAACAAAGAAACATCCCATGAATGATATCTCTTGTATGTAGTCGAGCTAAAGAATGCTTTATGGCTTCCGACATTAATATATCTACGATGTCCCTGTGGCAGGACTTTGGACAGGCAGGGGTGAATGTAACCTTTATGCTGGGTCTGCCAACAACCACACCAGTACTGTACAAACCCCCTAGAGGGCACTCGACTTACCTTGACGATATTGCCGATCATTACCTTGATATTGTTCCCATTTCAAACTATTCAAGTTTTACCCCTCTGGCAAATTTTGCCCGAAGGGTATTGTCCGTCTGTATTGTTCAGTCTTCCTGCTGTTTAACTTGAATGTGGATACTCTGAACGGTGCCTTCATTAAGATGTTCTGCAATTGACCATCTTGATGTCTTTTGTTAACCATAGTCACCATATTGTGAAGGCTCACAGACCACATTCTCAACCAACTTCGCAGGTAGTGTTACCAGCTGTTTGGTCATCTAAATTTGTGAATATAGATCTCATTGGCTGTCATAACTCACAAGATCATCCAGATTTGGCTGTCAAATTGTTGGACGTTCCAACTCACCTGATGTTAAATTGCAAATAAAATAATTGTTTTATAGTATTATTTCTTTTACTTTATACTAGATGTCCGACTCAAATGTACCTTGAAAAATGTTCCGTGCCAAAATAGATACATATTTTGAAACATCATCCATGAGTCATTTGCTGTATGGACATATTGGAGGTAACCATTTGAGATGGAGTATATTTTCAACCCATCGCAGGAGCCCGGATGTAGAGAGATTGGGAGTCGGACGTGCTTTCACTTCGCTCCGAGAAATTTGTCTATTTCTGCGTATTTCAGCTGATATTAGCTCTGATTTCTGTGTAATATATTTTGTGAATACTTTTGGCAAATACCTGTGGTGAAAGTTTAGAATTATTTCTCAGTTTTTTTTGCTGTTCAGGGCGTTTTTCTGACTTAGTCAGTTTGGCCTGGTTTGGGAAGGCAGAGAGCCGCCATTACTGCCGCTCGGTCTTTGTGACCGAGAGGGTTGGTGTGTTTTTTCTCTGTCTCCCGCTTCTCTGTTTGTTCGCTGTCTGTAAATATTTCGTATTTTGCTGTTGTATATATATTTCTCTTGTTGACTGGCTCTAGTCTGAAGTTGGTTCGTTTTTCGTTCAGCTTGCCGTAGGTCGATTTGCACATAATATTTGTGTCAATCGAGGTAGGTTGGATACATGTAACATACCGAAGTTATATTGCTGTGCATACAGCTGTACGCTAGCCAGCCCTCAGAGTACACGCTTGAGCGAGTCTTTTGTTCTCTGTTCTTTTGTTCGTTGGTATCACCTAGCAACGGTCCCGGTTTAGAACTGGGCTATTGTTCGACCGAGACAAGGTTCAGAGACAGTGTATTATTGTATTGCTTGTATAGTTTTCACATTCGCCTTTAGAGTGAGGCTCCCTCAGGGGGTAGACGATGTTTACTCTGTTGGGAGGCACACTACTGAGGTTTGTGTGAGTCACTATTTGTAGTTTGTATTAGGATTCCCTTGTGGATTTTTTTTTTTTTTTTTTTTCCCCCACTATGGCTTTTAGCAAGTTTAATAGGTCACTGAGCCTAAAACTTCACGGTCTAGAAAGAGCAGATCCGGAAGATATATATAACGCATTGAAAGCCACTGTTGGATCAGGACCGAAAATTCTTAAAGGTCTAGTACAGGTATCAAATACCTTGTGGAACCTCACAGTAGCAAATGAGAATACCAAAGCTCGACTAGTGCTGGAAGGTATTCACGTTGGAGATAAATTTGGCTATTTTGAGGAAATTGATCCAGGGAAATTGCTGGTAAAAATGAAAGGACCATGCGATTTCACAGATTCTGAGATCAAACGTGCTTTTGAGTTTTATGGAGATGTTCTCTCTTTACAAAGGGAGTCCTACTCGTTTGATAGACAGTTTGAATCGGGAGTTAGGAGAATTTGGATGACGAAATTCAAACGTGATCTTCCTTCTTCTATTTTGATTGGAGGTTTGAGACTTCCTGTATGGTATAACGGTCAAGTAAAAACATGTTATACTTGTGGATCAGAAGATCACATGAACTGGAAGTGTCCCTATAAAAATAAATGCCTGATCTGTCATCAGGAAGGACACTTTTAAAAAACCTGTCCAAAAGCCAAACAGGTTTCTGGAGATACCGTAACCAACGCCAGAAAGCGTAGTTCCTCTGGTCCTCGCTCTGCTCCACCCGCAGACGTCCGAAGAGGACTTAGCGCTGTAGACCTAGACCTGTGGAAGATTGTAGGCCCTGACGGCAAACCTATCAAACGTCATCAGAAGATAGCTGCCGCCGAGAGCAATGAGAAAACCCCAAACCGCTACGAGTGTCTCGAGGACGCGATGGATGAAGGTTGTAATTCAGAGAATGAAGATGTCGATGATGAAGATGTTAGTGAAAGTGAAGTTTGCGATGATGTAAAAGTCAAAGCAGGTGATCAGAAGCCAGGTGATCAGAAGTCGGTTTCTGATCAAATTGAAAGTGTTGATTTAGTAGTAAGTCCGGAATTGAAGGTTGACAACTTACCGGATACTGGTCACATGCTTTCCGATGAGTATCTGGAGTGTAGTGATCATCCGGAGTCTCAGGTGTGTACTGATCGTCCGTTGAAAGGCGAGACTTCCTTGAACCAAAGGTCGAAAGACTTGTTGGTACAAGACAGAAAGGAGTTTATAAGCAGGAAAATAAAAGACAGGAGAGAACAAATGAAACAAGATAGGAAAGGTCAAAAAAGATTACCCAAAATAAAACGTACATGCTGATAGCAAAATACGAACGTAGCGTGCAAGATCTATGGGGCTACGTTTCGTAACATGTGTCTAATTCCGCTTAACCCGGGGCTAGGGGCCGTATGAGCCCATGTACTTCAAGATCCTCATGGTACTCATATGAACAGTCACAATCAAAGCGTGACTGAGGTACATCATTTTTAGATGACGACTCTATAACGAATATTATGGATTAAGAATACTGATCAGCGATACGGATTTGATATTTCGGAACATCATGATGTCTTGCCGGCATCATTGAAAACTGTTGACCGCTTCTCTCTTGCAGGAAACAAGCCTATGTTTATGTATACTTTTGTCTTTTTGAATTTGGTGCTAATACTGTTATATGGAAATGGAATAGGTCTTTGGATTATGGACGCGGATATTCTCTAATGGACGACGGCTGGATTATGAATGACGGACTAGACGCTTGTAATTTTAACCTGTGTATGCCTGGATTCTGCTGGTGGACAAGTTGTCCCCGAGGCCGGGCCCCTGCACACCCAACAAACATAATGAGCACAACTAAAAGAAAAAATATGAAGACAGACCCGAGGAACCTTAGTGCAGGTTTCTCGGCCGAGTCTCTAATAGTTCGAAATGCACTAAGACCTTTTTCAATCCAAATGACAGATATATTTCTGACAGCAAAGCAAGGCCACGACATCAAACCTTGCAATATTGCGCTTGATGATTGTTTAGCACCGAATTCTACATGTAATAATTTCAAAATTTCTAAGTGTGGACACCGTGGATGTCTCACGTGTCCACTCTTTAATACTTCAGCTTCATTTAGTTCCGCGTTAACTGGTAACTCATATTCTGTTAACTCGTATGTTGATCTTAGTTGTTCTACTACAAACTGTATTTACTTAGTTTCCTGTAAGAAGTGTGGTCAACAGTATGTTGGCAAGACCACCCAAAGACTCCATCTTAGGGTGAACGGTCACAGAAAATCCGTTAGGAAAAAGCAATTGCTTATAGGTAGGCATTTTTCTGGACCCGACCATGGCTGGGATAACTTTAGTATTCAGATCATAGACGTCGTCTATCCATCTACTAAGGATTCCCCTTTGGATTTGAGAGAAAAATCCGAGAGCGGGAATTATTCTGGATGCTAGAACTTGGGTCAGTGTTTCCGTTTGGTTTAAATGATAATGTCAGTGGGTTCGGCAATGCTACAAACCGCCGTTCAAATATATCCAACATTACCCAACTATTTAAACCCCATCAACGGAGACAACGCAGCCATGGTTGGCGAAAGTTTAATAGTTCGATGATTCACGATCATATCACTTTAAATTACTTAGTGGGTTTAACTAACGCACCCAATAGTATACATAGCTTACGTACAGTTCTGTATGCGTTACCTCTGAGAGCTTTAAATCAAATAGCCAGAGATATACAACAATCTGCGTCTTCAGGAAATATAATACCATCAAAAATCAGTAAAGTATGTCAAGATATAGCGTATTTTCGGTTGTATCGTCCAGTGAACACAATCGAAACATCTCAAGATCGGCTTTCCTTGAAACTCAACTACTTAGATAAAGGACTGGACATCATTAACTTACCTCGAATCCTGAATGATCCAGAGATACGCAACGCTGTACTAAACTATTTCAAGTTCACAGAACCTCCTTGCATTTCATATAAGTATACTAAATCTATAGCCACCAAAATATTCAATTACTCCAATGCTGTCAAGGAGTTTGACTGGAACTTATACACGTCAGGAGGCTATAGTTGTGATTGTGAATTGTCGAACTTTATCTATACACCATGCAAACATATTGTGACTGGTGACCTTGATGTGGTGAGTGATAAGGATCTGAAATTACTCCTGATGAAAGGACCTAAATATAGAGAGCCAAGAAGAATAAATCTGAAGGCGGACAAGAAGATAGTCCTGTCTGCATTAGAACAGTACGTTATTGATTGGTCTAAGCGAGAAAAAGTTGAACCTACAGTACTCGCTGATTGGCTGGACCTCACCAAGAGCAAGGTCATTGAAACAATCCGCCATATTGACAGAAGTTCTCTTCCCCTAGCAAAACAAGTACTGAGAAACCTCAATTCGCAAGAAGTTCTAGCAAATCTCCAGAGTAAATTCGTCATAGTCCCAGCAGACAAAGCTCCGAATAATATAATATTCATATGTAAATATTACTATTACCGGGTGCTGGTTAAAGAATTGAGTGTAGACATATCTTCATCAAATACGTCTACTTACTCCCAAACTGCATTTACTCTGGAAGATTTATTTAACAATCACAAAAAAGTTTCTCAGGGAAAGAGGTATTTGTCTTCCAACCAATCATAGCGACATACCAAAAATATACTGGACTCCCAAAATGCATAAATCACCATACACAGCTAGATTCATAGCTGGTTCTAGAAGCTGCACCACCAAGCTTCTTTCAACCCTATTGACGAGGGCCCTTCAGGAGGTAAAAGCATTTTGGGAAAGGTATTGCGCCACTATTTTCAAGAACTCTGGCGTTGAATGTATGTGGATATTGAAAAACTCAAAATGTCTTACGGAAGAACTTGATGCTAAAGGTCACATACCGTACAGACATGTATCCACATGGGATTTCTCGACTCACTATACTACAATCCCTCATGAGGACCTTATTGACCGTATAAGTTCATTAATAGTATCTGTGTTCATGAAAACTGATCGTAGATATATTAATGTCGGAAGCCATAAAGCATTCTTTAGCTCGACTACATACAAGAGATATCATTCATGGGATGTTTCTTGTTTATAGAGTTGCTTGAATTTCTCATTAAAAATATCTATGTGAAATTTGGCAACACAATATATCAGCAGCATATAGGTATTCCAATGGGTACTAATTGTGCACCCCTGTTGGCTGACCTGTATCTGTTCTCTTATGAATATGATTATATGCAGGCGCTTTCAAAAACCGATCCATTCAAAGCCCGTTCCTTCTCATTCACCAACGCTATATAGACGATCTTCTCGCTGTGGATAATCGCTATATAAATGACGCAGTGAAGGATATATATCCACCTTCACTGGATTTGAAGGAAACTACAGATAGCCCTACAGGCACATCTTATTTAGATCTCTATCTCTATAAAAATGAAGCGGGCATTCTCTCTCGTCGACTTTATGACAAAAGAGATGATTACAATTTCGACATCGTAAACTATCCCTTTCTGTATAGTAATATTCCAGTGGGACCTGCATATGGCGTATACATATCTCGCTTAGTAGCATTTGCTAGATCCTGTGTTAAATGTGACGATTTTAATCAACGTCACAAAACATTGTTGCAGAAACTTATAAAACAGGGCTATTCCACCAAGCGCCTCCACTCAAAGTTTCTCAAATTTGGCGATACATATCGCATGCTGATAGCAAAATACGAACGTAGCGTGCAAGATCTATGGCGCTACGTTTCGTAACTTGTGTCTAATTCCGCTTAACCCGGGGCTAGGGGCCGTATGAGCCCATGTACTTCAAGATCCTCATGGTACTCATATGAACAGTCACAATCAAAGCGTGACTGAGGTACATCATTTTTAGATGACGACTCTATAACGAATATTATGGATTAAGAATACTGATCAGCGATACGGATTTGATATTTTGGAACATCATGATGTCTTGCCGGCATCATTGAAAACTGTTGACCGCTTCTCTCTTGCAGGAAACAAGCCTATGTTTATGTATACTTTTGTCTTTTTGAATTTGGTGCTAATACTGTTATATGGAAATGGAATAGGTCTTTGGATTATGGACGCGGATATTCTCTAATGGACGACGGCTGGATTATGAATGACGGACTAGACGCTTGTAATTGGTAATTGGTGAGCTGTGTCGCTGTGACAACTCGTACACTGGAGACTGGTGATCTGTATCGTCGTCAGATGAAAATGACGGCCTTTAACACAAAAGGCTAGTCTGTAAAGAACGATGTCGACTCAGTATCAACTTCTCACAATGCCAACTTAGAAAGGACTATGAACTGGCATATGAGATCTTAAACCGGAAATACGAGCAGGAAGGAGCACCGCTCGGTACAAATTCGGCCCAGTACCTCGTGCATCCCCGGTATTTGGTATTTGCGCCACGCAAGAGCGGGCCAGTTTCCAAAACCGGATGTCGATAGGTTTGGCCTAATTGCAAATATGTTATATTTTCATGCGTTGCATAAATAGACGTCTGCCTTGGCATATTAATTTGACCAGTATACGTACCCTGTCCTTGTGAGAACCCTAATCTCTAGTGGCTTAGGTTCGAAGTCACAGTTTCGACAGGGGAAGGACGAAGAAAGCCACCATAGAAACCGGAAGTTATAGGAATAGTCATCTGTCCCCGTTAATAGGGATCGTCTGGAAGATGACAATCCAGCAAACCCCGATCCAAGTGAGTATGGTACTACCGTGTACCCACTGGTAACGGTCTCACCATTCTCACAAGACACATTCTGTCTAGCAACAGGAGAAATCTGGCTGACTACCGTGATGCCTTCATCATTTTCCGGTTTTCCCTCTCCGTTGTCGGGCGCCTTGTGTACCGGCACTTCTACATCGACCGTTGGCATATTACCGGACTGTACATCCCATATGACACCCTCCACTTGTACTAGTCTGGTCGGTTACCTGCCTGATTTACCTAGATTTGAAATCGACGGCAAGGAACTCGGGCCGGAGGGGAGAGTTTGTTTATTTTTATTCTCAATATCAAGTCAGCATAGACCCCCCAGCTGCCATAGATGCAGGCCTAGACATCTCCTCATGACCCATGATCAGGGAAATTGCGCTACATAAATCTCAGGCCTAGCGAAACCAGGCGGTACCAGGACGTTTGTTCTACAAGCCTGTGTACCTATTAGATAGGCATTGAATAAATCATTGGGACATTGGCTGCACTCTACACACGCATTGTTCCATGTATATAGGAGGCAATAGCGGCATGTCGGATATTTTGAATGTGGATCGTACAAAGGTTTCGCTAAACCATGCAGAACATTTTAGAGGCCATATCTCTTGAAAAATGCAATAAATACTTTCCGACTGGTTTCTTGTTGGCATTGTAAGGTGATCCAACACTTGGTAATTCGTAGAAATAACTGAATATTCACGGAACTTGATCACGATAGCAACTCTGTCTTGCGAGGTGAAGATGGAGAAGGAATGCTCGAGACTACAGGGCGAGAGGTGTGGCGAAATTAGATTTTTCTTCACTGGTGATTCAACATAGATGGCGAATTCAATAAGTGATTGAGGTGTGGTAAGTTTTCAGGGCCAATAACGTAGCATTTTACTGAACGGCATACCATTTTAAAATATTTGTAATAAATATATACATCTGAAAGGAACGGTATACATTGGACAAACTAACAATAAAAAGTGATAAATTCATTCTGTGAATATTTCGTTTTTGAGGATATGTGAATAGTAGTAAACGCGGACCAATATCTTAGAATTGTTGTGGAGGATTTTGACGTCACGTGCGGTTGAGGTCACTTCCGGTGCTAGGTAAAAGGTCAGTAGTCACATATCATATCCGGTACGATATCAATTCCGGTCAAGTGCCTGGCAAGTGGATGCAAAACAAGGATCGTTCGTGAATCAAATGACAAAGGCGGCATTTCGAGGATGTGCAGGATCGTGTTTTGACTGCTAGAGGGGCCATTATTGCTTTAAATGGGCCATGTCAGTGTCGCATTGAAACTTGCGTGGTGCAGGCTACGACTGGAGTGGTTTGGACTAGAAATGGCCTCAATGTGCGCATGAGAAAGTTGTCGTTATGGGAGGGGGGAGGGGCTCGGAGGAGGGGTATTCGCGCGATCTAGGATCCATCCTTGTTTTGGATACACAATGCATTTCACCCTGAAACCCGATCTATGGTCCGCTTTCGAACAGGCCGTACTGCAGGTGGACGACGTTCTTGTCGAGGACCGGTCTCCCCACGTGTTAGTAGTCAAAGCAGTAAACGCACTGGCAGTGACCAATGAAGTCATACTTGAAGAGACAACCTTATAAATAAAGGATGATTATAATAAAACATCAGTCGTCATCATAAAGCGCTGGGAGAAGGTGTTGAACAACTTCAATAAATCATGCAGCGTACAGTGAGGTGAATGAACTCTACTAGGCGGCCAAGCCTCACGAGATTTGTCCAAGCCTGGTTAAAAACTGTCTCTCAAAAGTCCTCACGAATCCCGGTAGAGTTCGTTCACCCCGCTATGCGCTGCATGACTTCAGGACTGTAGTAAAAGTTGTCCAACACCTGCCAAGCCTCAAGGGATTCGTCTAATCTTTGTTTAAAAACTCAAGACACCGATAAATCACATCGCTCTGCACGTAGCCATTATTCACGGAACCGGGTCATCGTTGTGGGTATGGACAGCCAATGGCAAGCCGACTTGGTCGACATGAGTATCTTTGCTAAACCCAACGACGGCAATGGATATCTCTTGACCTGCGTCGATATACTATCGAAATATGCCTGGGCCATGCCCATCCGGAAGAAATCGGGGGAGAATGTCATCAACGGATTCAAGCAAATGAGACTTGAGGCAGACTCTTGGACTTACAGACCGATGAAGGGATAGATTTCTTCAACAAACCATTTCACCAGTTTCTGAAAGCCTACAAGGTGTTCTTCCTTTACACTTACAACGAGACGAAAGCCTCGGTTGTTCAAGTACTCAATGACACCTTCAAATACTGGATGTACAAATACTTCGCGGTCAGGAATAGACGGCGGTACATCGATGTGCTAGCGAACCTTGTGGAAGGGTCCAACTGGGCCCATCATCGCAGTATCCAGAATCTTCCATCCAAGTCACCACATGCGACAAATCCGGACCCTCCTGTACCCCAGGCCATCCATGCAATGTCCACGTTCCTACATATTCCAGTTTGGCGACCTGGTGATCAGTGCGGATCTGTAGTCAAGGGCAAGTTCGAAATATCTTACCTTCCCAATTGAAGCGACGAACGCTTGGTGATCACACGGCGCCAACACCGTTAACCGACGTTGTATCAACAGGAAAATCTCCAAGGGAAGCCCCGGAAGGTGGAGTTGCAACCCATAGAGAAAGTCACAGTAGATTACTACCATATGGAACGCATCATGAAAACCGAACGACCCTCATGAAAGATGTATCACTTCGTGAAGTGGCAAGACTGACCGAGTTCGTTTAATTCTTGGATCCTCATCAACCAGATGAATCGGATATCAAGAATCCCCACAGGAAGCGAAGTTCAGTCAACGTTCGGTCATGGCCAGGGGCGACGTCTACCGACATTCCAAACCCGACAAATGGGTGCTGCGATCACGGTCTTAGGAAGTAGTCTATAGTTTCAGATCATTGTTCCTCCTTGAAAATATTAATACAACAGAGTGCCCGGGTCTGGCCACCTTTTTGTAACCAGTATTTATAGTACCAAGCCTCTGGGTACTACCATTCCTTCAAAATGACATATGCGGACGGGTGGCTCGGTTGAGCTATATGATGGGACGGATCGCGAAGTCATCCTTCGTCAGTCTCAGTTTCGCACGTCTTTCAGGTGTTTAAAAGTAGTGTTATGTTACATATGGAATATGTGACAAATATTAGCTGGTCGATCCAATATTTTGAATAGCTATTTTACCTCGTCTCGAGACGGAGAACACTGGTGAGGAATCTTATTGAAAATCGATTGTTAAGATTTTTCCAGGAAATGAACGAAATATGACCTATCTTGGATCATTTCAATAGAATTTTTAAGAAAATATGGAGTAAATAACGGAAAATGAAATTTTCTGCTGAGGTCGGTATGTAAGTACAAGGGATTGCGTAATGTCTTGAATATCCACTTGAATGCGTTGATGGTAGTCTTTCACGTTTTCGTCCGGTTGGGCACGACCCAGGTATATTCGATAGAATACGGATGCAGATCAAGAGGCAACGGCTGCCGTCTTTGTGTTTAGCAGAGGAACTCATGTTGACCAAGTCGGCTTGCCATGGGCTTTTCGTACCCTCAACTATGACTCGCCCATTATCGGGTTCGTCATCCTCAACTCTATGGCGTACGTGGATTCAACCACCAACTACTTTTACGTGAAACCCAAGATCTTCAATGGCGATGGCGCCAATCTCGAGGACGACGCCCCGGTGGGTACAGTCAGTCTCTGACTGCATTCCCCCTTCCAGCAAGTGGATGTGATTCTCAGTAGCAAACTCGTGAGTGCCGCGACCAAAGCGTACCCCTATCGTGCATACATTGAAACGTTGTTGGCATACGGGCGAGAAGCCAAAAATTCTCACATGACCACACTCTTGTACTACTGGGACAACTCAGGACACCTGGAGACGACCGACAATGCCGGATGAAACAAACGGCGGGTTTTCGTCAGCGAATGGTCGATCGGTTGATCTCATGGGATGTCCACATGCAGACCTGTTCATGCAAGACCGCTACCTCTTCAACGGTGTGCCCATCTAACTTCAACTGAGACGGGCGCCTCCGACCTTTGCTTCGTTGGCTACTGGCGCAGCGCCCGTCATCCAAGAGGCATCCTAGTATGTCCGCAAAGTGAACCGAATCCCGAAAGCACAGCCTTGGAGGAATAAACCAGCCCAATACCCCATCTGACGAGTGGTCACCAACAAAGAAAATTTATTTCTGGGAGATCTGCTCAAGTGACTGAGTTTCAGCGAGACGCATGCCGGCAACCCAGTCTAATTCAAGCATATCAACACCAACTGTGTTGCCCTGCATGTGGACAGACAGCAAGTTCCAGCCCCTCCAACCGGATTTTAGATTGCGCATTTACATCCGGATTTACCAGAAACTCTTTGCGGCAACTGGTCAAAGACCAGAGCGAAGAGAACCACATTGATCGGGACACATATTGTGACGGGTGCGCGTTGTTCTGCTTCGACCTCGCTCTGACCTTAGACAACGATCATCAGCTGAATTACCTCGTCAAGAAAGGCAGCTTGCAGCTTACAAAGCTAAATTCATAGCTGGTTCTAGAAGCTGCACCACCAAGCTTCTTTCAACCCTGTTGACGAGGGCTCTTCAAGAGCTAAAAATATTTTGGGAAAGGTATTGCCCCACTATTTATAAGAACTCTGGCATTGAATGCATGTGGATATTGAAAAACTCAAAATGTCTTACGGAAGAATTTGATGCTAAAGATCACATACCGTACAGACATGTACCCACATGGGATTTCTCGACTTTCTATATTACACTCCCTCTTCAGGACCTTATTGTCCGTCTTAGATCATTAATACGCTCGGTGTTCAAGAAAACTGATCGCCGATATATTAATGTCAAAAGCCATAAAGCATTCTTTAGCTCTACTACATACAAGGGATATCATTCATGGGATGTTTCTTTTTTATAGATTTGCTCGAATTTCTCATTAATAATATCTATGTGATATTTGGCATTACAATATATCAAGAGCATATAGGAATTCCAATGGGTACTAATTGTGCACCCACCCCTTTTGGCTGACCTATATCTGTTCTCGTATGAATTCGACTATATGCAGACGCTTTCAAAAAGAGATTATTTCAAAGCCCGTTCCTTCTCATTCACCAAACGCTATATAGACGATCTTCTTGCTGTGGATAATCGATATATAAATGAAGCAGTGAATGATACATATCCACCTTCCCTGGATTTGAAGGAAACTACAGATGTCTCTAGCGGTGCATCTTATTTGGACCTATATCTCTAAAAAATGAAGCGGGTCTTCTCTCTCGTCGACTTTACGACAAAAGAGATGATTACAATTTCGACACGTACCGTAAACTATCCCTATCTGGAAAGTAATATACCAAAGGGACCTGCATATGGCTTATACATATCTCGCCTAGTAGCATTTGCTTGATCCTGTGTTAAATGTGACGATTTTAATCAACGTCACAAAACATTATTGCAGAAACTTGTAAAACAGGGCTATATCATCAAGCACCTCCACTCGAAGTTTCTCAACGTAGCATGCAAGATCTATGACGGTACGTTTCGTAACTTGTGTCTAATTCCGCTTAACCCGGGCCTAGGGGCCGTATGAACCGATGTATATCAAGATTCCCATTGTGTTCATATGAACAGTCACAATCAAAGCGTGACTGAGATACATCATACTCTAGATAACGACTTTACAACGTATATCATATAGATTAAGAATATAGATCAGCGATACGGATTTGATATTTTTGGAACATCATGATGTCTTGCTGGGATCATTGAAAACTGTTAACCGCTTCTGTCTTGCAGGAAATTAGCCTAGTTTTATGTATACTATAATTTATTCTTTTAATTTGGTGCTAATGTTATTATAAAAATTGGATCTTTGGATTATGGACGCGGAAATTCTTTAATGGACGACGGCTGAGTATTGAATGACGGACTAGACGCTTGTATTTTGAGAGAATACATAAGATCTGGTTGGCCCGGTGTCAGGACGATTTGATTGGGTGGATTACCATGTCTGAATCATCGTATGTATCGCAGCATTTCCGTGGAGATATTTCGATTTAAACAACGATGTCTTCCAATTAATATTTACTAGGATTTACTCTAGCCCAAAAACATCGGCTAAGGAGTCTATTTATTTTGGTTGTTGTTGCTGAATCGGGCCGCCACGCCCCCTTACCCCTTTTTCACCTATCACAGCTAGAGTTTCTGAGTTAGGATTTATTCAATATATAACACGACCCAGGACTGATCGAAAAAAAATATTCAAACTAACGCATAACAAATTCACGGTTGCTGCATTGGTGTACATAGTGTTGTGTTCGGTGCGCTGGATATAACCCCTATGTCAGAGGTGAGTAGTATATAGGGGACGGATCTTAGCCTGTTTTCCAGGGAGGTAACTCTTGGTTCCCCTTTTTCCAGGTTAAAGGTATAGGGAACATCCCGTCATCTCCACAAAGAGACCGAAAGCTACCTCCAACACAGGAGAGTTCCAATCTAGGGGGTGCCACCAGCTCAAGGTCACTATAGTTCCGGCAACCTTTAACCTTTGTATTCTTCCGCGGTCTGGCGGTGATGCGGTCGCGCAAAAAAGCTTCCGCGGAGAAAAAGTAGTTTCCAGACTTCAAATACGCTGCATGGTCCGATTGGGTCGTATGAGGTATCAATGTGAAGCATTCGTGAAGGGGCATCTGATGGGCTGGGTGTGGGGTTGGAATATGGTCATTCTGCGCATGCGCGGTGGACAAAGTGTATGGAAATAGACGTTTTGGGGTCTAGGTGGGCCACTAGTGGGTCGATGGAGTCGTATGAGGTATCAATGTGAAGCCTATGTGAGGGGGCATCCGACGGGCTGGGTGTGGGGTTGAAATATCGTCATTTTGCGCATGCGCGGTAGACCAAGGGTATGGAAATAGACGTTTTGGGGTCTAGGGCGGCCACTAATGGACCGATGGGGTCGAGTGAGGTATCCATGTGAAGCCTATGTGAGGAGGCATCCCACTGGGTGGATGTGGGGTCGGAATATCGTCATTCTGCGCATGCGCAATAGACAAAGGGTATGGAAATAGACGTTTTGGGATCTAGATGAGCCACTAATGAGCCGATGGCGTTGAGTGAGGTATCCATGTGAAGCCTATGTGAGGGGGCATCCGATTGGACTAGTGTCTCGGCCGTTGTCCACGTTCTGCGCATGCGCAGACAGGGAATTCTGGGAAAAGGGTGTGGACATAGACGTGTTAGGGTTTAGGTGAGCCCCTAATGATCCGATGGTGTCGTATGGGGTCTTATTTTGAAGCTGTCGTGAGGGAGCATCCGCCTGGGCTAGTGTGTCGTTCGTTGTCAATAGTCTGCGCATGCGCAGTCTGGCCGTAGTATAGAAATAGACGTGTTGGGGTTTAGGTGGGCCACTAGTAGGCCGATGGGATCGAGTGAGGTATCCATGTAAAGCATGTGAGGGAGTCTCCAACGGGCTGGGTGTGACGTGGAACTGACGTCATTCTGCGCATGCGCAGTAGAGAAAGTGTATGGAAATAGACGTGTTGCGGTCTAAGCGAGCAACTAATGGGCCGATGGAGTCGAGTGCGGTATCCATGTGAAGCCTATGTAAGGGAGCAACCACCTGGAGTAGTGTCTCGGCCGTTGTCCACAGGGAATTGTGGGAAACGGGTGTGGAAATAGACGTTTTTGCGGTCTAGGTGAATGGTCCGATGGAGTCGAGTGAGGTATCAAAGTGAAGCATTCGTGAAGGGGCATCCAGTCATGGATGGGTGCATGTAAAATTAGGGGTATGACGTCACTTCCGGTTTGGGTGAATAGGGCGTAACCTGGGAACATGATAGGACATGTACTGACCTGTCTGTGGGGTTTTTTCACGCCAGAATTTCGCTGACGTCTGCGCCTGCATCCGGGTATGCATGAGGGTGTGTGTGAATGGGGTGTGACCTGGGAACATGATAGGAATGCATGTACTGACTTGTCTGTGGGGTTTTTTCCCGGCCCCGGCCCGGCACGCCCCGGCCGCAGCGCGCGCGCGCGGGTTATCCGGAAGTGCGCGGCATCACCGGAAGTGCGCGGGTGAATGTCGGGTCAAAAGATCCAAGGTGTCCCTTTCGGCAAGTTTCGGCAACAATGTTGCGGCATCGATATACAGAGCTCGAACCCAAAAAGGGGATTGTAAATTTACCTGGGAAGGATGGGCAGTTCCATTTGGACCAATCAGCGGTCGAGAAAAAGAGCCAATGAGCGATCGATAAAAAGAACCAATGGACGGGTACTAGAATTTCGCTCACGTCTGCGCCTACATCCGGGTACTGGGATGCTTTCGCCTACGTCCGCGCCTACATCCGGGTTCTTGTACACCCGAGTAATGCTTTCTGGACATGGATGGGTTACCTTTGGCCCCATTCTAGGCCACTGATTGGCTAATACGGTGTTCAAAGCCAGTTTCATGCATTATGCTCATATAGAAAACACACAAGACAGGTTTTTTTGGTGAGATCTCATTTTGTTTTTTATTCAGTAACAACAACAACGTGAGAACAACCACGTGAAAACTGAAGCCCAGAACAGGGGGCTTTGCACATTGAAAGAACTGAAGCCCAGAACAGGGGGCTTGTAAACTTAAGCCCAGAACAGGGGGCTTGTACATTGAAAGAACTTAAGCCCAGAACGGGGCTTGTACATTGAAATGATGGACGGCCCAGTCATATACGAGTACATCGCGGTCCTCGGCCTTGGGATACTCGTCAAACATCTGTACGATGGTAGATAAGGTTTTGCCCCGGCATCGATGGTACAGGTAAAACAAGCAATATTGTCCGCACACGCTACTGGTCACGCTTTGCAACGTTTCACTGTTCCAACACCACGTCTCTGTGCCTTGATCCATGAAGTCTGTTAAATCGGGATGGAGGGGTGGCAGGCCGTACGGGTCAAAGTATTCGCCCTGCGCTTCTGTCAAGTACACGACCACCCAATGTTCACCGGGCCGATCCATCGGGCCCGTGTTGAGAACGTAAGCAGCAGGATACATACGGTCTAATGGGAACACATCTCGGGCGAACACCCCTTGAAAGACCATACCTGTCTCTGGGTCATTCTCCAGCACGGTGGTTATCTGTTCTGTATCCATGTTAGGTGGAGAAGTCACACAGGACGTTGCGCGCCTTGTCCACTTGAATGATGTTGTCAAACTCGGCGTAGCAGATCACATTGACGGTGCTCCGAAGGGCTCGTGCAAAGTGGATTTCCAACCGTAAATTGCCTTGCTTGGCGAGGGCCAGCTGATGGTCGTTCTCTAAGGTGGGGGTCAAATCGAAACAGAACAACGTGTATCCGTTCGCGTAGTCCTCCCGACTGATCATATTCCCTTCGTCCTGGTTGATTTGACCGGTGGCTGTAAACAGGCTCTGATAGGCTCGAATGAAATTCGCGCGCCCAAAGTTCGGTGTTAAGGCCGTGGCTGGGACCTGTTGTCCATCCACATGCAGGGCCACAAAATTGATGCCGAAATGTTTAAAGTTCTCTGGGTAGGCTCCACTGAAACTGGTATTTTCCACACAGGCCAGGATCAATCGCTTGGGTAGTTCCCCCAGGAACAGGTTTTCTTTGTTGGCGCTCATATTTCCAGCAGACACAGAGAACACTTTGGTTTGCACACGTCGGATAGGGTACTGGGCTGGTTTTGTTTCCAAGGCTTTGAGGTGTCCCAATTGAACGGCTGGATTCGGTTTCACTTTTCGGACATACAGGACTGCGTCTTGGATGACAATCTTATAGTCAGCTGCATGCCCGTCTACGTTAGTGGCCATCAAGGCGAAGGTCGGAGGCGCCCGTATCAGTCGGATTTTGATGGAGATCTTGTTCAACAGGTACCGGTCCTGCATGAAGATGTCTGCGTGCAGTCGACCCATGAGATCCACCGAGACGCCGTTCGCGGTCAAAGCCTTCCGTTTGTTATATCCCACATTGTCGTTCTCTACGCCCATGTGCTGGGCTGTGTCCTGGTAGAATAAAGCGACTGTGAGTTGAGATTTTTTAGCCTCTCGCCCATGCGACAACAGCGTCTCGATGTAGGTTCGATAGGGGTACGTGTTGGTCGAGTCACTGATGAGTTTGTCGCTGAGAAATATATCCACCTGTTAAAACATCGAGTGCAGCCAGAGATTCGTCGGGCCCACCGTTGCTTGGTCGACGATTCTGGAGCCATCTCCATTGACGATATTGGCTTTCACATACAAGTATGTATGGGCTAAATCCACATAGGCCGTATCCACATTACTGATGGTGAACTCGATGGGCCCTGTTTCGTTGATGCTGGAGAGCGGGAGATGCTCCACCCATAATCCTTGTTCGGCACTGGTCTGTGTGGGCGGGACGGTCCACAAATCAAATTCACTGTTGGTGGAGGGGCAGGACTATGTGTGGATCAAGGACATGTTTTAAGAAAAGATATCATGGGTCTTCGATGTGCGTCGTCGCTGGGTCGGTCGTCGACTGGTGCGTGGTCTCGGTGGTGCAGGTCTTTTATTCCCTACGGTGGGTTGTGCTTTGGCCACCAAGACGCCTCCTGCTTCTTTGGCCCGCTGTTTCAAGGCTTCTTTGGGTGCCGTACCCCCCAAGACATCACCGGCGACTTGCAGTCCACTGCGTACCGCTTGTTTGCCGATTGCTTTCACCCCACGCGTGACCAAGGGCAGGAACGTTTTGACGATGCTCCCGAGTATGTTCCCCAGTCCATGTCCTCGTTGCATGCGTGCACCACTAAAGACCGGAAGGCCACCGCCGTCCTGTTGGGCATAATAGTCCATATAGTTGCGTGCATCGCACTCGTAAGGCACCTTCATTATACAAAGTGGGGAGCACGTGCTTGTCGAAAATGAAGTGTCAGCACCACTTTCCCGCGTTCGAATGCCACCGGTCGTCCCGTGTCATCTCTTATATCCACCGTGATAGTTTTGATGTCGGTTTGTCGTACGGGTATGTAGAGCATGTGGGTGAAACTGTGGGTGACTTGATCTCCATACGTCTTTTTAATGGGCACCACCCGTAACAGAGGTGTGTTGATATCGCCCACGATGTGGTTGTCCACCACGTCCGACTAGACGTAGAGTCCGTACATACCCGACTTCATATCCATCGGGATCTCGCCTTGGTGGGCGGTGGGACCAGCGAACGTCTGTAGATCGAAACCCAGCATTTGCTGTAGGATAGGACTCAATACGACACTCACGTTGGCGGTGACGATAAGCTGTGCCTTGTCGTTGTGTGCGTTGTAATCGAAGTCCACTTGATTCTTGAAGGGAAAGGATTTGATGGGTTTTGAAGTATTCGTGACCTCCCGTAGAGCCTTATAATGCAACAATCTTGACAGTCCACCCATGAACTCCTTGGGAGTATTGTATTGGCCTTCGGGGAGGGTGAGTCGGGTGTCTTTTCCTTCGTAGGTCACCTCGTACCACACTTCATTGGCTCGCACGTTGTACCACGAGTAAGGGTATTGGATATCCACGAGGCCACATTCCCAGCGCCCAGGTAAATGCAACAGTTGCGGTAACTGGGTCACGTACTTGGCCACGGTGTTGTCAGGAAACACATCCAGCGAACTGTTACTGGGTAGGGTGAGGTAAAACATGGCGACTGAGCTGTCCTGCTGCTGCTGTTGGTTTTAATAGGTGTTCCAGGCCTTGCGCGGTTGTGTCCGGCGTCGTGTTCGTCGCGTTGACTTGCTACGTGTCACGGCTCTGGAGATGTGGGGTGTCCTGATCAAGGATGGTTTTTTAAAGGTCTGAAGAGAAGGTGCCCGTTGTGGTGGTGGTGTTTTGGGGGGTGACTCCGGTTCCCATTCGGATTCCCAAGAAGGTAGTGGGCCACTCGGCAATTGCTGGGTTCGCTGCATAAAGGCCCAGCGGTGGGGGTTCCCCACCAATTCCTGTGGTACATGCATGTCTTTCAAGCCTTGAGCGAAGACCTCCCATCCTCGAGGATCCGTGTGCGACCTGCGTTTACGCATCAGGTCATTCACTAAATCCGTCATGTGGGTCCAGGGGACCACCTGATTCTGTACCAGTAGTTCGCCTTTATCATTCCAAGTCATGTTAGGATTCTGTTTCATCCGTTGTAATACCAGGCCAGCTTGTTTCTTGAACGATGCAGGTACACTCTTCAACACTTCGTCTTCCACCCACTGTGGGGCTGTGGGTGGTACCCCTGGTAATGGCGGCTGTTGGAGCGGTGCTGAGGTCGGCGGTGTGGCACGTGGTGGTGGTGGTGGTGGTGGTGGTGGGGTAGAGAGGGTTTTGTATTGATCCATGAACGTCATGTACCGTTGAAGCGTCTCATTGTACCGTTGTACTTTCTCACTGTTGCTTAACCCCGGTCTCTGTAAGATCTGTTGCATCACTCCATCGAGGGCGTTTATGGTCTTCACCGTAGGTGGGACTAGGGCGATTGGAGGTTTTGAAGGAACCGTGGTTCGACGAGGACCATTTTTTTCGGTCGGTTCATTGTCGGCCGAAGAGTCGACCCAATACTGGACCCAACACGGAAGCGGCCAAAGGCGCTAAGATGGCCCCGAGAAAGCCGCCTTTCTGTAACACCTTTTTATTTTGTGTTTGAGGGACCCGATTCTGGACTAGGGTTCGGAGACCTGTCTTATGCTTGGCCAACTTGGTCTTCTGAGCCGGAGTCAGTGGTACGTTGCCTTTTAACAGGTTGTACCCGATCTCGCACAGACAGGTCAGCGTACAAGGTCAGGGTCCGCACCGCGTACAATGGTTCGGACCAACTCGGGTGGGGCCGTCTTCAATACACGGAGCGTCGGAGCGTGCTTCCGTACTCGCGCAGACATCATGTACAACTAATGCTAGAGCCCACAACTCTGTTCTATTTATCTACTTCAGAGAACAGAGACAAAGTCAACCATGCTGTGGTATTAATTCTTTTTATATCCCCATCATCAAACACACACACCCCAGCTGGGTGCGCCACTGTGGATGTGTTTACATTATTTTTGCATGTACACGTGGTGGATCTCTCCGGGAAAGATGCCGGTCCGTAGTCGATGGTGGTCGGGGGTGGCTTGCTTGAATTTGAAGAGCATATACCCGTGCTGACGGGTTGTGGCATCTTTAAATGCTTCCAACGCAAACGGTGTGCGGCCGGGATACATCTGTCTCGCCAGGTACAGCAGTTGAGTGGTATCTCTCGGGTTTTTGAAGACCACCAGATAGTGGGCATTTAAACTGATGTTCCGATGTTCTTTGTTTTTACTTAACAGATTCTGCACAATGTAGATGATGCTGAGCCGTCGATGATGGCTGCCTTTGGTAAAGAGTTGGGTGACCCGCGCATCCGTTTCCGCCATGAGATCATCCAGAACCACCGGAGTGTCCAGGTTCAATCAGCCAGGATTAGGGTGTGCTACCGGGCGTAATGTAAGAACATTACTGCCACCTTTGCCACCATTCTCCGTAACACCACACGACTCGGGCAATGGGTGGGGTGATCATGCTGTCGGCGTGTTGAAGGAGCTTCCTGACGAAGTGCGTTTTGCTGGAGCCCGTCGGTCCTGCGATGACGCAAGTGAAGGGATGCTGCCACCGAGGGTCCATGGTTCGAGCTGTATGCGCTATCGTGGTAACCCGCTCTTGTAAATTTGGTACGAGTGAACTGGAGTGGTGGTGGTGGGTACAACGTCGGTCGTTGTTGTCTGTTCACTGCGAGTGATGATGGTGGTGGGTACAACGTCGGTCGTCGTTGTCTGTTCACTGTGAAGGATGAAATCCGGTGGGTCTTCAGACGTAGTGGGTGTACTTGGTGTAGGTGTGGAGCTTGGTGTGGAGCTCGACGTGGCTTGTACACGGGGTGTGGTGGTGACTGGGCTCGATACGGGGTTGACTGGTGCTATCTGTAGACCGGTTTCACTGGTGGCTGGTGTTCTCAGTTGGTTAAGTAACGTGCTGACATAGGCTACGTCGTAAAACACACCTCCGTACAACACACTCAGCAGGGTTAGCAGGATCACCACAAAGCCCACTTGCGCTTTGCGCGTTTTGGGAGACGCTATGCACTGTGGTCGGACGTGGAATGAAGGATGATGGCAGTGGTGTCTGGCTTTATAGTCGTTTCACCTGGTTGGCAGCGACCCAGGAATTGAAGGAACTGGGCCAGCCTTGCCATTTGACGAAATGAAACAGTTTGCCATGTCGACGTTCCGTTTTCAAAATCTGCTCCACCGTGTAGTAGTCTTGCTGTATTTTTACGACAGGCTGTAATTCCGTCTCGTAAAACGTCCCTAGCAACGGTTCCCCTTGAAGATCTTCCAGTTCATAGACTCGCTGCTGTCGGAATAGGCGCCGTTTAATCAGGAAGTGCTCATCGCTCCAGTTGGGCAAGTAACTTTTCTCAAATTGACCTTTGACTTTACTGATCCGTACAGGGTCCCCGACTTTGAACACCGCCTTCGTCGTTCGCTGCGATTGCCTGGAGTACAAGACACGCCGGACTTGGGCTTCATTGCGTTGGGTCACGGTAATGGGGGCTCTCTCTATACTCCGGTGATAGGCTCGATTGTAACCATTCACAAGTTTCGGGAGAACATCGATGTACCGCCTTGTATTCTTATAGGTGAAATATTTATACATGCGGCCTTTGAATGTCCTGTTGAACCTTTCCTCCACGGAAGCCTTGGTCTCGTTGTACGTGTGGAAGAAAAACACCTTCTGGGCTTTCAGAAACTGTTGGAACGGTCTGTTGAGGAATTCCGTGCCTTCGTCGGTTTGCAAATACAAAGGTTTGCGCCCGCTCTGGAAGATGTCCTTGAACGCCGCTATGAGATTCGCCCCCGTTTTCGTCCGGATGGGTACCACCCACGCATACTTCGATAGGATATCGATGCACGT
>JAVTVY010005797.1:0-40125 GCA_036873755.1 Hanleya hanleyi
AGTCCATGGTTTCTGAATATCCAATGATCTCATCGGATTGAGCCAGCATTGGAGGATGCATTTTAGGAGATCTTTCATTTACTTTCGTTGATGAATCTGCAAACCTTCAGCGATAGAGTTTGGAGACCATCATACACTGCTTCCCTTCATCTTCAGATTTCTGGTACCAAAGTTCAAGTTAAACGTATTGAAATGGGTGAACATTCTCCCAGTCTCTTTTGCAGGAAATATGAAGCAGATGTTGAAACCAAAAGTGCTGAACCGAAAGCCTGTGATCTGACCCAGTTCACTAGCAGATTAATCAAGAACTTGAATGAGATTGTGATATTAACTGTGATATCGTATGAATCTATGATTGAGGATCAGACTGTACCTTGTATTTTAGATTAGATAAATTTTATTTTATGTCTACTTCACGTGTTTCTGTACATCTACCAAGAGGAATGTATTTAAATGGGGAAAAAATGTTATGAAAGGATTTTGGAATTGAATAATGTGTTCTCCGAATTTGAAGGCAATTAGACCGCATAGAAGGAATGCTGAAAAACTGACTTGGCGAAATCCAGGTTATTTTGCATTGCGACTGTAGTTGACCATTTGGACATCCTAATATCTTGAAAAATAGCTTGGTGACACGCATTTTCATTAAATTTTCCGATAGCATTGTTCCAAAAACTATTCGGGTCTTTTGAAGAAAATAACAGTTTAACTTCTTAGCAAATATGTGGGGGTTTTTAAATGAAAATTCTGTCATTTTTTCAGGGAATTCCTATCTAATTCCATGTATTAGAGTAGGGTTAAATAGAGTAGACTATACAAAATCCCAAATTATGCAGAAATAAACCTCGTGACCCCATAATTTGATCTTTTATTTTGAATGTTGAAATGTAACAAAACTGACATTTATAATCTGAATTGTGTGAAACCTCATTGGGATACAATATGATAATACTTTATCCCAGAATATCCTTAATGAGTGGCTTTATGCATGACAATTGAAATATGGATACACTTTTGCTTCAGACTTTTGAATTTGTGATGGATCCATAACTCTGTGATAAATGATAATTGGACTACAGAAGCATAGCATGTAAGAAGCAAGTATATTAAAGGATAGTTCCGATGCTGACTGATTGATAGGGTTGCCTGTTGTATTCACATTATACTGTAGCTTTTGATCATAAATGGGAGACTAGCATTCAACAGTCAGGGGACCAACTGCAGAAGTTATATAAATTATATAACCTTTTCTGTCCACACAATTCGGAAAACTCACCTCGGCAAAAATAATGTCAAATTAAAATAATTCCTATCTATCGCCATGTTAAACATTGCTGAAGTGAACTGCTTATGCCACGGCTTTTACCTCGGCAATTGCTGATTGCCGAGGTTAATTGTGTGGGCTGCTGTTCAAGTGTTTATATCAAAATCTTCTCTGATCACAAAATAATGAAATTTTGACCAGTAGGCAAGTCACAAGGTGTAATGACCTCTTTTAATTCATTTAATACAACCCATTTATGTTTAACAACCTTCATTCATAAAACTTAAATAAACAGGAGAAAATAACCTAGATACATGTATTACGTCAGATGCGCAGCTTCATATTATAACTTCTGTAAGTCTCCTGACTGTCTAATGACCGAGCAAATTGATGACATTGAAGTGTTTGGTGGACCGGCTTTGGTGGATAGGCTGTAAGTCTCGCATAATAATTGATGAGACAAAGGTGAGGATGCTAAAAGACAACATTGGTGGTTCATCTATTGATGTACTACTGACAACATGGATGGTTCATCTATTGATGTACTGACTACTGTGGAGGGCATCATTTTTTTTTTAGTGTATGCCTGTATGCATCCTTTGTCATCATAAACTTCTGGCAGAGTCACAATGAGACTTACAGCTGATTTTAATGTTAGATTTTGGCTTCATGCCTTGGTCTGTGACTGTCTCTATTGATGAGATTCTAGCAAGAACATAAGTTCCAAATTCTCACAAATGAGTCACTGATGTGTGTTGACAGACTATAGCTTTGCCAATCTCAGTTGATGTTTCACTGCCAGTGTCCGGTAGAAGAGACGCTTTGGTTAGTCTGATTAATGCAGCCTGTCGCAATCAATTTGGTAAACCTGTGGGTAACAAAGTTATACTTCACTAGATAAGTATGGATGACTGATTTCTAGTTAGTGATTCCCAATTAGTTATCTCTTTTCCAATTTCTGTTCAAACGTTTTTTGCTGTCACAGACAGAGCATGCTGTATGCAAATTTCATGCTTGAAAAAATAACAGAATTGCTTCACTTTTCTTGTCAGTTTGCCAGCATCGTTTTCCACTAGCCTTATCATGTTGCTTTGAATTAATATTGTTAAGTTTATTGTTCAAAAGTTGTTTACGTGTATGTTAAAAAGTTAATTGTTTGAAGTAACCTGACCGACCTGAAAATATCTCTGTGACTCAAAGCTTGTTTAAAAAAAAAATCATGTTCTTTCGGAGAAGAACAAATGTTTGGAGTTCGAAAAACTCATGGAACTATTGCCGATTGCCCGGACTCCGTGACAATCTGGAGCCCTCAAAATGTTTAACATAGCAAAAGCATACAAGCCCGACCAGCAGCAGCAGGACATAAAAACAAAATATTTCAATGAGAATCGTTGATCATGAAGTTTGATTTTAATAAAATATTAATTATTTGTTATCGATCTGAGACCAAGTTACATGGAGACAAGTCCTGCCTACATTGGCTATCATCTCCAGAAAAACAGAGCACAGGCAGGTGGCGGTCTAGGCTTGGCAGCGTGTTGATCTCTATTAGGGAGTTATGCAAAAATGACAACAATGCTTTCCACTTGTTCTTGCAGTGTACTTACATGATATCTTTGGTGAGTCTTTGGATAAATTTCTGCTATTATATTATTTGACATGTAGTATCAGTCCTAAAGTCTGTCCATTTTAATTAGTCGTCTACTTTTGAGCTTATCAAAAATCAATAGTTAACTCTGCATAAATTTTCTTTCTTGCAGCATGTAGAACAAACTGAACTCTACAAAATGACTACCATTTCTTCGTGATATCGACAATATATCACGCTTGGAATAACTTTGTAATTCTCTCCATATAAAACTCCGGTACGGTTGTTTCATGTATCCGGTCTCAATTACATAGCGAGACGTCATAATGTATTCATGATCACTGGCACAAAGGTCATTGATTCCGTATAAGGTGAGACAGGCACTGAGACAGGAGTGTCACTTATATACCATGCCCAGTGAAATTGCCGAATGATAAACCGCTCACACCTCTATGACCGTACACAGCATTTTATGTGCTAGTAAACACGAATATATTATGACGTCTCCCTGTGTAATTGAGGTCCGGTACATGAAACAACCGTACTGGAGTTTTATATGGAGAGAATTACAAAGTTATTTCAAGCGTAATATGTTATCGATATCAAGGAGTACTGGTGGTCATTTTGTAGAGTTCAGTTTGTTCTACACGATGCAGAAAAGAAAATTTATGCAGAGTTAACTACTGATTTTTGACAAGCTCCAAAGTAGACGACTAATTAAAATGGACAGACTATAGCAAAAAGCAGTACCTGTTTCAATAACTATGAGGCATAATTCTTTAAAATAGATGAACAAATTCCGACTGACTGACCGACTCAACCTCACAGACTGTCGATTAACCCAAGCAAACAACTTTTTAACTTAGGCCTTGGATTTTGTGCCCAGCTTGACCATGTTTTCAAAGCAGAATATTTTATTGTGGATCTAATATTGAAAATCTGCTCTAATGAAATGCCACTTTTTTTCTTCTCCCTGTGTAGGAACATCTGAGAAGACATACAGGGGAAACGCCTTTTGAATGTACGGACTGTCCACAGAAGTTCAAAACTCGGAACACATACAAACGTCATCTGAAAACTCGGCATGGCAAACTCCTGACAGCAAATGGCATCCACATCATGTCGAGAGAAGAATTTCTCAAGGTGCGCACGAAGCCTTACAGAAAGGGGGAGGATGACGAATCTGAAGAGGATATTCCAGAGGAGGACCTTCTGGATTCTGGTGATGAAGGCAGCAACTCAGACTCTGCCCCATTGATGAGAGGCTCGCCTATATTCTTAAACACCCTCTCAGAAGAGGGATTACCTGTACATGTCACGGCACAACGAATGTCTGCTCAGACCAACTCAACTGATGCAGTGAGCACACCTGTACAGCATATCACACAACAGCTGGTCTCTCAAGCCACGCAACTTGATACTGCTGTACCCATGCACATTACTCCACAGATAGCTGTACAAACTAATCAGCTACACGGACAGATACTGTCCACTGGACAATTCCTTGTGCCTATTGATTTCAAATTGGTCATGTCATAGTCTCCTCACAAATTTACCTCAATATGGTATTCCGAAAGGTACTAGAACAAATTTTGAAATTTGTTTCCACATTTCACTGACCTGAATTGGGATATTAAGCTGTGAGTCATTAACGTGGAACTCCTGTGGGTTTGTAACCTGGTGCTGTGCATGCCATGGTGTATTGTAATTTGCCTACACCAGCCCAGCTCTACAAGAAGGCCAGTTCACTCAGATCTTGCAGTAATCTGATTGAAAGTCCAGCGAAGAAAGTTCATATATCATGTATATATACATACCATTGTATCACTATTTTTTCTTCACTTTATTGACTTTGTATTTTGTAAGCAGCTGACAGAACTGTGACATTAGATGACCATCTGGTATGGTATATGTATTTGCTCTTGCCTAAAACATTCCTGTCTCATCGCAATACTCTATATACATATTTACTTCATAAAATCCTGTTTCCGTCTATCCCCATGTCATTTCATGATATATAAGTCAAAATGAAGTAGAATGAGCTACTAAAGAATAAATTTGAAAGATGTAAATTACACTTGTTCGCTGATGAATGGGAGACATGATATTTGAGTGGCTATGATCGTTCATATCATCCAGAATAATTATTTGTTTTCATTCTGGATGGCTACTGTTGGTTTATTACACCTCCTTAGTGCTGGTCACCAAGCTGCAAATTGACGATATACAATATATTCTTCTGCATAGCTATTGTTTTATAACAAGATGTGATATTTTTCGAGTTCTGGGATCTTCATTTTTTGAGAGATGAATTTTGATCAACTTGTACTGTAGGCAGGGGTTGAAATGTTCATGAAATAGCTGCAGGACATTTGTCAAGAATTGTCCGGTACATAATTAAAATACATGTAAACTTACTGAAAACCTGCAGGACAGTGCCAATTTTCTGCCGGACATGTCCTGCAAATAGATAGCAATTTCGACCCCTGGTAGGCATGTCACACTAAAGTCTCGTTATCTTTGACATCAGCCATAAAGGGATATATTCTTGTAGCAGGCAGTGCTAAAGTGAAACTCACTTGAAATAAAGGTGATGCAAAGGTTTTTACATTTACTTCAAAATATGTCAAGTCAGCATTGCTTATACTGTCTGTGACATATATTACACATGTTGATATGTTCAACATGTTTTATTCATTATTTACCAACATCAGTCTCTCTTGTTTGTAAAATCTGTCAGAGCAGTTCATCACTCTGAAGCCTGGTACACATGACCAAGTTTTCCTTGTCCAGTTTTCATGTATCCATGTGAACGACTGACCACAATTTCCTACATAGTCTCTGGTTTTGGTGTTTCTTAGATCGTGTGTACGAGTAAGAAGATTTATTTGCTGGCAGCACTTGACCATGCCCATTTATACTCGCTTACTGAATGATTGTCACTGTCTTTCGAAACTGGGAGCTACTTTTCATGTGGCATGCTACAATGGAAGTCTGGGGCATTCTGATAAAAAAAATAATGGTATTTGGGCTGCTTGTGCTTTTGTAGCAATTCACAGATTTGGTGTTCCTAAAGCTCTCCCGAGGCTGTGGTGAAGTCCATCTAGCAGTATCGATACGGTTCTATCACTCCACATTTTTTACACAGTTCACGTGATGTAGAGGAGATATCGACTTTGCAATGCACTTGCGCTGCTCCGTTCTTAGACTTTCTGGCTTATTTTCTCTGATGTGTACAAATGAACAGTTATTTCGGGTAGTGATAAGTGTTCATGTTATTTCATGGGCAAGATGGAATTTTGCCATATTTTGCAATATGCACAGACCAGTTCATGTCGAACATTGTAAAATTGTCTGCTGTGTGTACCAGGCTTTATGGATTTTTTGTTGAATGATGCAACAGTGATCACTCGCTCTCATATTAGATCATCTTAGATTCTTGGTATGTGCTTTAGAATAGGTTTACCAGAAGACTATTCTGTGAAGTCATATGACGCAGTCAGTATGTCGGCACCTCTTCCCACTTCCCTTATATGTGTTGTAATTTTTACCTGTATATAGCGAGATTCTGCTGGTGGACGTTTCGTCCCCGAGGCCCGCCCCCTGTACAGACCTTTTGGTCTTTGATATATGTTGGCATTTGTGGGAAGTTGATGCTGGGTCGACATCGGGCCTTACAGACTAGTCTTTTGTGTTAATTGCCGTCATTTACATCTGACGACGATACAGCTCACCAATCTCCAATGTACGAGTTATCACAGCGAAACAGCTCACCAATTACCAGTATACGAGTTGTCAGAGCATTTTCATCATAGCTCTCTAGATTTGTATCTAATACCGCTTATGCCGGTGCTAGGGGCCATGTGGTCATATCATCCATGTTGCCACATGAACAGGTACAATAAAAGTGTACCTGAGATACAACACATATCACAAATCGTTAGATTCTTGGTATGTGCTTTAGAATAGGTTTACCAGAAGACTATTCTGTGACGTCATATGACGCAGTCACTATGTCGGCACCTCTTCCCACTTCCGTTATATGTGTTGTAATCTCTATTGCATTGGTAGTTTTGAAGAGAACGAGAGTGATCATTCTGCGTAAAACTGATAGACTGCGACTTTAGGAGGCATCCATAAAGTATGTATGCTCTTAGATGGGTTGAGCACACTACATATGGAAATCATACGAGAACAGATAGGGGGTGTAATCTGTCCGCATATGTATGCAAGACAAAAAAAAAAGAATATAAATTAAGCAGTGTGTACATTATTCCATTGGCATAAGTTCAGTTCAGTCTCCACTGCCTGGAGAACCATACCACTGGTACGTAAAGTTTATAACACGTATATTATTATTAGGAATTTTTTGCACCACCACCTACTCTAAGCACACAAAACACGCACATGACCACTTCAGTATTTCATTTGTACAGTTTATGGAGTTGTCACTTCTTTGATTTGCTTGTCAATATCCAGATGCAGTGAATAGCAGTCCCCTTGAGATGGATTCTATTTCTTTGCTGTGATCAAACGATGTTCAATTATAGTAACCTAGTTGAAGTCATTGTGAATCACTGGTGGTTGAGTTTAGTAATTGATCAATTTAGATGCATGGAAAACAATTCGGAATTGGGTTAAATCTTGTACAACCCACCATGCCCACCGAGTCCCAACCCACCATGGAATAACATTAAAACATTGATGTTTCACTTTGTTTCTAATATGTATAATTAGTCCTAGCATATTTTAGATTGACTGACGCAAGCTTGTGTTTTGGCATGTTTGAATGAATAATTCAGTTTTCCTGTCAAAAAAGCTAAATTGAAAATCTCAGAATTCTTGAATTCCCTTTGTGGTCTCCACAGGCTGCAATCTAATTAAAAAACGGATACAGAAACGGAGTCTTTAACTGAATCTGACCTCCTTCCTATGTCAAGGTTGTTTGGTGACCTTCTGGCACGAAAATAACTTCTTATGGCTACACCATATTTGACCAATCAATGGACAGACGCAACCAAGCTTATGTAACCAACTTGTCGGGATGTATGACCTAGTCATGGTAAACTGACAAATTTAAAAATAAACGAGTTTCCTTGCTGCAGGTAAATTTATGACTGACCCGTAACCATTACGAAAAGTGATGAAAAATTATTTATAATCAAAATTTACTTTGAATTTATAAAAAATTATCCTAACTAATTTTAAATTTTCAGGTAATATACAGTTGTGATGCCATATGAGGGTGAAATAAACTACACCACGTGGGAATATTTAATGTCGGATCTGACACTTGCTGCTTAGCAAGTGGATTTGTTGTTGACCAGACCCGATTCCAGTTGAAATTTGAATTCATGTCATCGTTACTCTTTTCCTTACTATTTACTAGAGTCCAAAATTTCCGGGAGTTTTGTGCAGGAATGAACTTAAGATAAGGAGGGTCAGATCCAGTTGAAGAATTGGTTCCTGGATCTGTTTTTAATCCAATAACCACAGGCTGATACCTGCGTGTCAAGATCTCAATTCACCTTATGAAGGGTTTTCGAAGAGAATTTTAGCTTAGACCGGTTTCTCTGTGTGGCTTAATAGACTGTCTTCTGCTGGCGAAGGAAGCAAAATCGTGACATTTTATTCAGTTGGAGCTCATTTGGGAGTTTTTGCCTGGCTGATTCTTGTATCCACATCGGGGCTACATGATGGGGATAATTGTGTCTGCTCAAACAGTTTTCCTATCCGCCTTTTCATTGTTGTTTAAATATCGTCATATTGCCACGCTGCCACACCTTTTCATTAACAATTCTGTATTTGCATTCTGAATTGTCGAGAAAGGGATATATAATGAAAATAATATAAGTTAATGAAACGATTATGTTGTAAATTAACTTTGATGACGGAATATAAGGAATGGGGCGTCATCAGCTCAATATACATGCACCATAAGCCTACTTTGGAATATTGGCTCAGCATGTGCATGTACCTGGAAAGAGGGGATGGGATGACAACTTCCGGATCTTGAGCATATATACTTTATGGATGCTCCCTATTAGATTCTACTATTGCATTTCACTTTAAATTTAATGATTCCTACTAAATAGATATAATGATATACCTGCAATAGATATACCTGCAAATTTGCATAAGATCTGCAGTCCAGGCACACTCACAAGGACGTACTCCTAATTCCATGTTTTTAACTTTTGTCTCCCAAGTTTTCTGCTTCAAAGTGTCTGCAATGGATTTTTTTCTTGATCAGTTGTTAGTATATTGAGCTGTGGTGAAGAAATTTCAAAAATTAAAAAAGTGTAAATTTGATCGGAAAATACTGTTTTTGAAGTCACCAGAGCAGCCTATGAATTATTACATTTTCTGGTAGAGATGGTGGAGCTTGACCAAAATGTATAATATAGTTTCAGCCGCCTAGCCAACAAAATGTTTAGCAGGCTAGGAAGGGAGATATAGGTACATCCCTTTGTGTAATGTTGAGATCCAGTCCTCCATGTCTGGTCGATCTATTGTGATAATATTTGCCCTATACAAGTACTTATACAGCTATGTTACTTAAACTTCATATTTTACATAATCCTTTCCTGAATATGCGAATAAACTAATTTACTCTATATCAATTGTAGAACTTTATCAGCTGCAGCTTTTCTTGTTGCAATGGTTACACCTAGGGTTATGTATTCCTGTGAGATCTGAGCTTTTTTTTTACTATGTTGTACATATATGTAACCATGGTTGACCAGTCTGTTGAACATTTTCATGTCATCTTTACTCCAATTTGACGGACGGCTGTATATTTTGATTCACATTTAAGAAAACAGATATTGGGCCTTTCTAATACGATGGTAGAAAACAATTTACAGGTTGTTTAGTATTGTTGCTAAGTAAATTATTACTGATAATTGCAGGGGATTTTTGTTGATGCATTTGTTTATCAGCTTTACATTTGTTCCGACAAACATTGTAATTGCCCTGTACTTGTAGTATTTATATATGCTTTATGCATTTTGTCAGGTTTGTTAATAGACCTACATTTTATGCTGGTCATATAATTATTATTAAGTAGGGAGATAGTCCATTTAAACAGTCTTTCTGTCAATCTGATTAAAATCAGATCTGAAAAAACCCCAGCTTCCTATCTGAGTTACTGCTCCGGTTGCAGCTTTTGGAAGACCGGTGGGAATTAATCTATGTATATAAATTTTAGACAGGCCAGCTCTGTGGTATGCACATGATATTGATATGCCCGGAGCTAGGGCTTTGAACATGAAAATGGGGTTGTTGGTCGCAGATTTGAATCGGTGACAGGTCAGATAGGGAATGATTTTTTTAAAAATCTGGTATTAATCAGATTGTCTTTCTGTTAACAATGATAGACCAGGATCATTTCCCCCCTATTTTTCCTCCTATGTATATATCTTTTAATGCCGTTGATTTCTCAGTTCATCTGCCTATTGGAGACATCATGTTGTATTCCCTGCAAAAGTCGTTCGCAATAAACTTCAACATAGGAAAGTATCTGTATGTTAGATTGTCTCAAAGCAATAAATCACCTATTGATAATGTGTTTTGCATTGCTGTCCTATTCCAACCAAAAAATGCAAACATTGGGATAGTCCGAATTTCTGAAGCAGGGTTGTCTCTAGATATTTCTAAATTGTAGGTGTCATTTAACACAATTTAATGCAGTTTAGAGGCACACACAATATTTTAGTTACTGTCGTTTATATTTTGGAAATGCAACCAATACTAGGTTAATTTGAACCCATTTGAAAATGAACTGTATATTTATGTGGGCTAATTCGATCACTAAAGTTCTGAATCCTTTTTCCATTGATCAGTTGTGTTCCAAATAACACAGTTTCAAATGACAGGGAATTCAGACTTGCATTTGAAGAATGCTTTCATAGTGTTTGGTTTCATCATTGATATGTACTACTTGAAAAAGGTAAGCTTACTTGCAAAGACAAACATTCCAGGCATGAAGTTCGTGCTGGTCAGCAAAACTGACTGATAGATGATTCATATCCATAAATTAATGCCCTGTCTAGATATATGTATTTTATTGTGAATTTTGTCTATAAATCGATGCAAAGCCAGATTAGTCACATGGAAGGCCTGATGGTCTCTTCTGCTCTGTGGTTACCAGGTGGAAATTACAACCTGAGCTAATACTGTTGTACATGAAACTTATTTCCATCTATTTACTATCGTCTCATGTGCTACAGTATGATATTTCAATTCTGTTGCACCATACTCTCAATTTAACATACTGACTCATTATTCATTCCTGCTGGTCGCAGGACTTTTTGTACAGACCAATACTAAACTAAATATGGTAAACTTACATATAAAAATGAAATAAAACTATTTATGTTAAAACAAGTAATTTTGTTCGTTTGGATTTGGATTATGTATGTTAAAGCAAGTATTTACTTTGCTTGAATTTGGTTTATGCACTGAACATTAGGTCTGAATGCTGACACTATGAACCCAAAGCAATACCACACGAAGTACCAAGAAAGCTGGAGCCAAATATTTGGACCTATATCTCCATAAAATAATAATGGCATGTTCACTTCACTAAATGGAGTACAAAATGACTGAAGAAGGCGTCCTTCAGTCCGTACCAGCCCTGCAAGAAAAATCCATTTGCTTTTCGCACTCGGGTAACCAGCAGTGGTGCTTGTTTGGCTGCTAAAGTGGTGAAGGATTTCATCCTGAACATTTCTTTACCACCTTCAACAGGCAAAGCTTGGGGGATTCCATGATAAATTTGTTCCTCTAACTCTTGAAGGTCCTAAATGCCACAATAGATGCCTTTGCTGACGCACCTGTTTCGGTGACGTTATACTTTGTGCCAATCCAGGAAAATGGCATTCTCAGTGAGAAGATGAAATTCTCTAACTGCTCGGGACTTCGACTGAGGTAATATGTTTGCGGCCGAATTTCCACCACAAACTATTGGGCACATCCCTCTGCCCAGAAGATTTTTATTTTTTGAACATTGGAAGTATGCCTTCGTCACGTGTAGTCTTCAATATATTGATATCTTCATCCTTAGACATCGTGTAATGACGTGCTGTTGGGAGTGTCTTCAAAATCTTCATTGGCCAATCGGGACAGCCCCTGGCCATGCTGGCGCTTCACTACAACCCAAGAAAAAAATATAACTAGTTCTATGTTTTGGATAAAAATGGACTCTCATTCCCCCAAGGTGTTGGTGTCAATTCGGACAAGCACCAATTATGCGACGTCGGGCAAAAACATGCCTTCTATGAGGTGTATTCGGACATCCGTGCGCTATATAAAACTACTTTGGACTCATTTTGTTGGATTCCATGACCGGAGTAAATTTGAAAAAAATGGGCTAAAGGGAGATAACTCTTGGTATCATGAAGTGTTATAATTGGCCTTAATTTGGGTTATTTATAGCGTGTCGAAATTCACCCCTTTGCCAGGACGAATTCCAGCCTAAGGTACAAACTGAACATTTCTCAAAAAAATATGCTTGTTTTATTTTATTTTTTAACTCCATTATCTCGCCAAATTTATGTGCTTTGCAAAAATTGGAAAAAAACGAAAAAGTGGACTGATTTTTCGAACTTTTAGAAAAAAACCTCTGGTGACGAAGATGATCATTTTGATGTCGTTTGATAACCTGCCCGTGAGAAAAAATAATTGAAAAAAAAGGTTTACCAAATAAAAAATGTTAAAAAAATTACTTTTTTTTTTACTTTTGTCCGAATTCACCCCACTGTCTTAATACACCGCAGTTGTTTATTATAGTACTTGTCAGTAATTTACAACTGGAGTTCCATTTCACGATATGCGATTGTGCATTGATTGTGACTGTTCATATCAACACCGTGAGAATCTTGACTGATGTAGCTGTGTCCTGTCTCATATTTATGGGATCCCCTGACGTTTCTATGGCGTCACTATCGAGTTCGCATGCCAGTTGATCCGAACAGATACCTCTAACTACTTAAACTGTCATGGCTTTGAAATATATAGAATGCTATCCGTTTTGATGTAAAACCACTTGTGTTGTGCTTTTCAGATTTTTTTGGTACAATTTTGATTGGGCCTACATGCAGTGGTTAATGCCGACATCAATATATTAGAGGACCTTTTCCTCATCCTAATGTAAGAAAATGACATTCTTCTTGAGCAGATTCAAATCTCGGTCTGCTTTGAAATGTTCGTGAAATTAAGAGTATATATATGTATATATATAACTTTATGTAAGCACATATAAGCTTTGTCCAAATTTTCCCCACAGACGGTTCAATAAACATTTTGCAACCGCTCTCAGCCTGCAGAGCACGCTTTTTATACGCCCGCTGAAAAAGCGGACGTGTTATGGGATGGTGCTGTCCGTCCGTTAGTTTGTTTCGTGTCCGGGCTGAATATCGCACACTTTTCAAGCTACTGATCTGAAGTTTGGTGGGTAGTTGCATTAGGAGGAGACGACGTGTCATCCGTTGTTTTCGCTCATGTGGGCCATTTCCATGGCAACCAGACACACCCTCTCTATCTCAGCCATTCTAAATGTAGTTTTGCTCGTTTCCGGACTGTGTATCGCACACTTTTCAAGCTACAGATCTGCAGTTTGCCAGGTAGGTGCATTAGGGGGAGACGACGTGTCGTGCCTTCCTTTCGCTCATGTGGGACGTTTTCATGGCAACCAGACACACCCTCTTTATCTCGGCCATTGTAAAGGTAGTTTCTCTCGTGTCCTGACTATATCGCACACTTTTCAAGCTACTTATCTGAAGTTTGGTAGGTAGGTGCATTAGGGGGAGACGACTTGTCATGCGTTGCTTTCGCTCATGTGGGCCGTTTCCATGGCAACCAGACACGCCCTCTTTATCCCAGCCATTGTAAAAGTAGTCCGGGCTGAATATCGCGCACGTTTTAAGCTACTGATCTGAAGTTTGGTATGTAGGTGCATTAGCGGGAGACATGGCAGGCGTTGCTTTCGCTCATGTTGGCCGTTTCCATGGCAACCAGACACACCCTCTTTATCTCAGCCATTCTGAACGTACATGTAGTTTCTCTCGTGTCCGGATTGTGTATTGCACCCTTTTCAAGCTACAGACCTGAAGTTTGGCAGTTAGGTGCATTAGGGGAAGACGACGTTTCATGCGTTGCTTTCGCTCATGTGGGTCGTTTCCATGGCAACCAGATATACCGTCTTTATCTCAGCCATTGTAACGGTAGTTTCTCTCGTGTCCGGACTGTATATCGCACACTTTTCAAGCTACTGATCTGAAGTTTGGTAGGTAGGTGCATTAGGGGGAGGCGATGTGTCATCACTAACTATCACATTTAACAATCCATACAGTGCTGAAAGTTTTCAATTCACTGTTTCACCTGTTCAGACTGATATGTTTTTTGGGCATATTTCGAGTTCAGACTGAGCTCTTGTTACCCTCCTGATGCAATAAAACCGATTTGGACTCATTTCGTTGGATTCCATGACCTAGGAGTAAAATGGGCTAAAGGGAGATAACTTTTGATATCATGAAATGTTACAATTGGCCTTAATTTGGTATGTGGCTTAATGATTTCGTAAAATGTATTGTTTTTGAGCATAACCATCTGATATTAATATTTCCCAGGTAATAAATGAGAACGGACACCTGAGAACCTATCCGAATTCACCCCTTTGCCAAGACGAATTCCAGTCCAAGAGGTAGTACAAACTGAACATTTATCGAAAAAATATGCTCGTTTTATTTTATCTCGCCAAATATTATGTGCTTTGCAAAAATTGAAAAAAGTGCACTGATTTTTCAAACTCTCTTGTGTCCAAGATGATCATGTCGATGTAGTTCGATAACCTGCCTGTGAGAAAAGAAAATACTAGAAGGAAAAAGAAGGTTTGCTTAATAAGTAATGTGAAAAAATGAACTTTTGTACTTTTCTTTGTCTGTTTTCCGAATTCACGTCACGCCACTGTCTGAATAAACCGCAGTTTACTTTATGCTATCATCAACATGGCCACCACAGCGGAAGATTTTGATCTCAGGTGTTTATTATAGTACTTGTCAGTAATTTACACCAGAAGCTTCATTTCACGAAATGTGATTGTGCTTTGATTGTGACTGTTCATATCAACACCATGAGAATATTGACTGATGTATCTGAGTGTCATGTATCTCATATTTCTGGGACCCCCTAACGTTTTTATAGCGTCACTGTCGAGTTCATATGCCAGTTGATCCGAACAGGTGCCTCGAATTACTTCAAACTGTCCTGGCTTTGTAATCTATAGAATGCTATCCGTTTCGAAGTAACGGATAGCATTCATAGTGTCATGAGTTTTTAGCTCATCTGGGCCGAAGGCCCGATGGGCTTATGTCATGGCCTGATTGTCCGCCGTCCGTCGTGCGTCGTCCGTAAACATCTTCTCTGAAACCGCTTGGCCGATTAAGCTGAAACTTGGCATGCATGTTCCCCCCAATGAGTACACCAGAATTTGTTCATGCCGTGTCGATACGATTTTAAATATGGCTGCCATGGCGGCCATCTTGAATTTGCCAGTGAAAACTTGACATCATTATTTTTCAGTAACTACTTCTTGGATCTTTCTCAAATTTGGTACACAGGTTCCTCTTGGGGTCTAGTTGTGCAAGATACCTTTTGTGGTCTGATTCAAAAATCCAATATGGCCACCAGGCGGCCATCTTGGATTTTCCGATGAAACATTGTTAGTGCGATTTCTCAGGAACTACTGCGTGGATCTTCCTCAAATTTGGTACACAGGTTACCCTTGGGGTCTAGTAGTGCAAGATACCTTTTCTGCTCTGATTCGAACATCCAATATGGCCACCAGGCGGCCATCTTGGATTTCCCTATGAAACATTGTTATTGCGATTTCTCAGGAACTACTGCGTGGATCTTCCTCAAATTTGGTACACAGGTTACCCTTGGGGTCTAGTTATGCAAGATACCTTTTCTGCTCTGAGTTGAACGTCCAATATGGCCACCAGGCGGCCATCTTGGATTTCCCTATGAAACTTCGTTATCGTGATTTATCAGGAAGTACTGCATAGATCTTTCTCAAATTTGATACACAGGTTCCCCTTGGGGTCTAGTTGTGCAAGATACCTATTGTGCTCTGATTCGAACATCCAATATGGCCACCAGGCGGCCATCTTGGATTTCCCCATGAAACAATGCTATTGCTATTTCTCAGGAACTACTGCGTGGATCTTCCTCAAATTTGGTACACAGGTTACCCTTGGGGTCTAGTTGTGCAAGATACCTTTTCTGCTCTGATTCGAACGTCCAATATGGCCACCAGGCGGCCATCTTGGATTCCCCTATGAAACTTCGTTATCGTGATTTATCAGGAAGTACTGCATGGATCTTTCTCAAATTTGATACACAGGTTCCTCTTGGGGTCTAGTTGTGCAAGATACTTTTGTGGTCTGATTCAGAAAACCAATATGGCCACCAGGCGGCCATCTGGATTTCCAGATGAAACATTGTTATCACGATTTCTCAGGAACTACTTCATGGATCTTTCTCAAATTTGGTACAGAGGTTCTGCTTGGGGTCTAGTTGTGCAAGATACAATTTGTGGTCTGATTGAAAAATCCAATATGTCCACCAGGTGGCCATCTTGGATTTCCTCATGAAACATTGTTATTGCGATTTCTCAGGAATTACTGCATGGATCTTTCTCAAATTTGGTACACAGGATCCCCTTGTGGTCTAGTTGTGCACGATACCTTTTCTGCTCTGATTCAAAAATCCAATATGGCCACCAGGCTGCCATCTTGGATTTCCCCATGAAACATTGTTATCACGATTTCTCAGGAACTACTGCATTGATCTTTCTCAAATTTGATACACAGGTTCCCCTTGGGGTCAAGTTGAGCAAGATACCTTTTCTTGTCCGATTCGAAAATCCAATATGGCCGCATCTTGAATTTCCCTTGAAACTTTATCATGAAATCTCAGGAAATAACTGCATGGATCATTTAGTGTTCAGGGGGGACAACACAAGTTAGTAACTCATCTATTGCAGTTCTTTAGTAAAAATTTCTCACAGCTACTTTCTCCAGTTACAGACAGATGAGCTACAGTGCCGTGGCACTATCTTTTGTACAATTTGCATTAGGCCTGCATGCAGTGGTTAATGCCGATATAAATATATTAGAGGACGTTCTTTTCCTCATCCTGCTTGAGCAGATTCAAATCTCGGTCTGCTTTGAAATGTTCGTGAAATTAATTACACATATATACAAGTATATGTAAGCACATATAACCTTTGGCCAAGTTTTCCTCACAGTCCGTTGAATAAGCATTTCGCAACCCCTGTTATCCTGCAAAGCAAGCTTTTTACTTTCCTGATTCTTGCAGTTTTCAACACAGTGGTCTTCCCATGGTCTACCTGAGATACAACACATATCACGAATCGTTAGATTCTTGGTATGTGCTTTAGAATAGGTTAACCAGAAGACTATTCCGCGAAGTCATGTGACGCAGTCAGTATGTCGGCACCTCTTCTCACTTCCCTTATATGTGTTGTAATTTTTTCCTGTATATGGCGAGATTCTGCTGGTGGACGTTTCGTCCCCGAGGCTCGCCCCCTGTACAGACCATTTGGTCTTTGATATATGTTGGCATTTGTGGGAAGTTGATGCTGGGTCGACATCGGGCCTTACAGACTAGTCTTTTGTGTTAAATGCCGTCATTTACATCTGACGACGATACAGCTCACCAATCTCCAATGTACGAGTTGTCACAGCGAAACAGCTCACCAATTACCAGTATACGAGTTGTCAGAGCATTTCCATCATAGCTCTCTAGATTTGTATCTAATACCGCTTATGCCGGTGCTAGGGGCCGTGTGGTCATATCATCCAAGTTGCCACATGAACAGGTACAATAAAAGCGTACCTGAGATACAACACATATCACGAATCGTTAGATTCTTGGTATGTGCTTTAGAATAGGTTAACCAGAAGACTATTCTGTGAAGTCATGTGACGCAGTCAGTATGTCGGCACCTCTTCCCACTTCCCTTATATGTGTTGTAATTCAGTGTGACACCATATGGGTTATCCCGAACGAGTGATGCTCCCTTTAGCTTCACCCAGCCCGGTTCGTTGTTATGTCACTAGGACAATAAAAGTACATTCCACTCTGGAATCAAAGACATTGTTTTTGGGCATTGGACGTGCGTGCCATTCCAGAAACTCTTAACGCTCATGCGCGGATTTCACACGTTTTGTTAATGCACTGACTGGATATCGAGAACATGACACGTCACTATGATTTTCTGCTGTTCGGTTGCTGGTTGGCAGTTTTGGCATAAACAGAAATTTGTATTTTTTCCGTTCATTTCAGGCTGAATGGTATTCATACAAATGTCAGAGCTGAAAAAAAATACATATAAACAAATTAAAAATTTGTATAAACATAAGCTAAATTGTCCTAAAGAGAATTTCCGGAAGCCCTGTGATTATGTTCTGTGTGTGAAAGGTAACACGCGGCATCGATGCTCACCCATTAACATCAGATGAGTTACTTATTTGAGCTGATCTGTCATTACTGCTCTCGAGCTAGCGTATCTAATCCCATTTAAGCTGGCGCTAGGGACTGTGGTTACTTCAGTTTCGACATGCCCACATAATAGCACGGCTGAGTGGCCAAGGCTACGTCTTAGAATCCTCCATATTCTAGTCTGAATCTGAGGTGCGAGGGAGGCTTTCGTATGAATTTATGGTTGATTTTAGTCGCTGGACATCGTCAAGTTTTCCAACTTCTTACATATCTCACCGGTGGTAGGTTTGTACACTCTGTAACGTGTGCCAGACGTTTTGTATAGAAAATGAATAACGTCTATTATAGAGGATTTCATAATAGTTTACCAATGTGACACTGTTTGACAAATATAAACTTCGTATGTTCCTCCCACAACCTTCTGACTTCGGTAGGCATGTAGATATCTCAATATCGACAGCAAGTTTTTGATATTGCTTTCCGGTATATCCTCACGCACACGGAAGCAAAACGCTGACTCAACATCGAGTTCCCGCGTATTCTGTAAGGCCTCATCACAGATGGTCGTGGGTACGGTTCGTATACAGATAAACTTCATATCGTCATGTGTTGTGCATCCCACGCAGACGGCTCCAGTGTTAATTTTTCTAGGTAAGCGCTTTTGTACACTTGGCATAGATAGTGTGCTATATCAGCTGTTAAGGCTTCCGACACTACTGGGGCGATAGTTTGCAGTTTAGGCCATGCCCTTAAGTGTAAGGTCGCGCCAATGGTCCAACACCACGGCGATGCCAGAACAGGATGCATTAATGGCTGATCATTGTACATAGTGTAACTAAGAAAGATGGAGTCGTGGAAGTATATACGGCTCTACGCTGTACATGCATTCTCGATGAATCGTTCGACTTCTCGGAAAGAGGAACTGAGTTGGTTCCAGGTGATAGTCGACAGTTCAATGTGCCTTTCGGGTCTCTTCCCTTTAGGGGCTGTGTCCAATTTGACGCCTTGATTGGTACCGATGGTCAAAGTTACATTCGATGACAGCTCCCAGCGTCGACTAGCGTAATTCATCGCCTGGTCGATAATGGTAGAATAATGGATATTCTGCGTAGGTGGTATGTCGGAAGGCTGGTACACGAAAGAGGGCATGGTTGGTCTCATGTCCGTTTTTTTGTTCGTGGAAATCATCTCCAACGTCGATGGCTAATGGTTCAATCTTGATAGTGGAGGCCATCGCAGCATCAATAACAGTGCCAAACTCAGGTTGCGGGTGAGTGGTGGTGCTATTGGTGGTAGTCTCAGGTCTGGTAAGTGGTGATGATGACATATGATCACGGACAACACGCATTGATAGCGAAAGTATACTGTCCAATTTGGGTGTACACTGCAGGCGTAGTATAAACAGGATCCATGGTGCTGCATGACAGAACATGAGACATAGTGAATACGGATTTCGAAAACCGACCCTTTTTATAGAAAATTAACCGACCCGGTGACGTCATGGAAAATTACCTGGCGTTCTGCCACGATCTGGGAAAACCCCCGGATGACGCCATGGAAAATTAATTTATCGCTGTTCAGTATTCTTAATCCATATGATATTCGTTGTAAAGTCGTCATCTGGAGAATGATGTATCTCAGTGACCCTTTGATTGGGACTGTTCATATGAGCACCATGAGGGTCTTAAGTACATGGCTTCAAACAGACCATAGCCCCGAGTTAAGCGGAATTAGACACAAGTTACGAAACGTAACGCCATAGATCTTGCACGCTACGCTCGTATTTTGCTGTGAAGGCTCTTGGTGGTACAGCCCTGTTTTATTAGTTTCTGCACTAATGTTTTGTGACGTTGATTAAAATCATCACATTTATCACAGGATCTAGCAAATGCTACTAGGCGAGATATGTATACGCCATATGCACCGTCTCACTGGAATATTGTAACAGTCAACCTATACTGCGATTCTGCAATACACGGCTGATCGGTCAGGATGGCCATTTAATTATTAAATTCAATAAACTAATTTTAACCAGTTCTGACACCACCAGAATTTATCCGGAAATTAATCAAATTCATCCTGAACTAGTTAATAATGAAAGTAACAAGAAGTTTTTAAATGACCAATTCAAACATCAGTGAAGATATATTTAGGAACTCTCATGAAATATTTCTACAAACAGGTAAGTTCAAATACTCTGAATGTTAACGGGGATTATTATATTTCAGTATCACATCATGGATATGTCCACCAGGTGGCCATCTTGGATTTCCCCTTGAAACATTGTTATTGCGATTTCTCAGGAATTACTGCATGGATCTTTCTCAAATTTGGTACACAGGATCCCCTTGTGGTCTAGTTGTGCACGATACCTTTTCTGCTCTGATTCAAAAATCCAATATGGCCACCAGGCTGCCATCTTGGATTTCCCCATGAAACATTGTTATCACGATTTCTCAGGAACTACTGCATTGATCTTTCTCAAATTTGATACACAGGTTCCCCTTGGGGTCAAGTTGAGCAAGATACCTTTTCTTGTCCGATTCGAAAATCCAATATGGCCGCATCTTGAATTTCCCTTGAAACTTTATCATGAAATCTCAGGAAATAACTGCATGGATCATTTAGTGTTCAGGGGGGACAACACAAGTTAGAAACTCATCTATTGCAGTTCTTTAGTAAAAATTTCTCACAGCTACTTTCTCCAGTTACAGACAGATGAGCTACAGTGCCGGGGCACTATCTTTTGTACAATTTGCATTAGGCCTGCATGCAGTGGTTAATGCCGATATAAATATATTAGAGGACGTTCTTTTCCTCATCCTGCTTGAGCAGATTCAAATCTCGGTCTGCTTTGAAATGTTCGTGAAATTAATTACATATATACAAGTATATGTAAGCACATATAACCTTTGTCCAAGTTTTCCCCACAGTCCGTTGAATAAGCATTTCGCAACCCCTGTTATCCTGCAAAGCAAGCTTTTTACTTTCCTGATTCTTGCAGTTTTCAACACAGTGGTCTTCCCATGGTCTGCCTGAGATACAACACATATCACGAATCGTTAGATTCTTGGTATGTGCTTTAGAATAGGTTAACCAGAAGACTATTCCGCGAAGTCATGTGACGCAGTCAGTATGTCGGCACCTCTTCTCACTTCCCTTATATGTGTTGTAATTTTTTCCTGTATATGGCGAGATTCTGCTGGTGGACGTTTCGTCCCCGAGGCTCGCCCCCTGTACAGACCATTTGGTCTTTGATATATGTTGGCATTTGTGGGAAGTTGATGCTGGGTCGACATCGGGCCTTACAGACTAGTCTTTTGTGTTAAATGCCGTCATTTACATCTGACGACGATACAGCTCACCAATCTCCAATGTACGAGTTGTCACAGCGAAACAGCTCACCAATTACCAGTATACGAGTTGTCAGAGCATTTCCATCATAGCTCTCTAGATTTGTATCTAATACCGCTTATGCCGGTGCTAGGGGCCGTGTGGTCATATCATCCAAGCTGCCACATGAACAGGTACAATAAAAGCGTACCTGAGATACAACACATATCACGAATCGTTAGATTCTTGGTATGTGCTTTAGAATAGGTTAACCAGAAGACTATTCTGTGAAGTCATGTGACGCAGTCAGTATGTCGGCACCTCTTCCCACTTCCCTTATATGTGTTGTAATTCAGTGTGACACCATATGGGTTATCCCGAACGAGTGATGCTCCCTTTAGCTTCACCCAGCCCGGTTCGTTGTTATGTCACTAGGACAATAAAAGTACATTCCACTCTGGAATCAAAGACATTGTTTTTGGGCATTGGACGTGCGTGCCATTCCAGAAACTCTTAACGCTCATGCGCGGATTTCACACGTTTTGTTAATGCACTGACTGGATATCGAGAACATGACACGTCACTATGATTTTCTGCTGTTCGGTTGCTGGTTGGCAGTTTTGGCATAAACAGAAATTTGTATTTTTTCCGTTCATTTCAGGCTGAATGGTATTCATACAAATGTCAGAGCTGAAAAAAAATACATATAAACAAATTAAAAATTTGTATAAACATAAGCTAAATTGTCCTAAAGAGAATTTCCGGAAGCCCTGTGATTATGTTCTGTGTGTGAAAGGTAACACGCGGCATCGATGCTCACCCATTAACATCGGATGAGTTACTTATTTGAGCTGATCTGTCATTACTGCTCTCGAGCTAGCGTATCTAATCCCATTTAAGCTGGCGCTAGGGACTGTGGTTACTTCAGTTTCGACATGGCCACATAATAGCACGGCTGAGTGGCCAAGGCTACGTCTTAGAATCCTCCATATTCTAGTCTGAATCTGAGGTGCGAGGGAGGCTTTCGTATGAATTTATGGTTGATTTTAGTCGCTGGACATCGTCAAGTTTTCCAACTTCTTACATATCTCACCGGTGGTAGGTTTGTACACTCTGTAACGTGTGCCAGACGTTTTGTATAGAAAATGAATAACGTCTATTATAGAGGATTTCATAATAGTTTACCAATGTGACACTGTTTGACAAATATAAACTTCGTATGTTCCTCCCACAACCTTCTGACTTCGGTAGGCATGTAGATATCTCAATATCGACAGAAAGTTTTTGATATTGCTTTCCGGTATATCCTCACGCACACGGAAGCAAAACGCTGACTCAACATCGAGTTCCCGCGTATTCTGTAAGGCCTCATCACAGATGGTCGTGGGTACGGTTCGTATACAGATAAACTTCATATCGTCATGTGTTGTGCATCCCACGCAGACGGCTCCAGTCTTAATTTTTCTAGGTAAGCGCTTTTGTACACTTGGCATAGATAGTGTGTTATATCAGCTGTTAAGGCTTCCGACACTACTGGGGCGATAGTTTGCAGTTTAGGCCATGCTCTTAAGTGTAAGGTCGCGCCAATGGTCCATGGACACCACGCGCGTGCCCCGTATCATACTGCCAGAACAGGATGTGCATTAATGGCTGATCATTGTACATAGTGTAACTAAGAAAGATGGAGTCGTGGAAGTATATACGGCTCTACGCTGTACATGCATTCTCGATGAATCGTTCGACTTCTCGGAAAGAGGAACTGAGTTGGTTCCAGGCGATAGTCGACAGTTCAATGTGCCTTTCGGGTCTCTTCCCTTTAGGGGCTGTATCCAATTTGACGCCTTGATTGGTACCGATGGTCAAAGTTACATTCGATGACAGCTCCCAGCGTCGACTAGCGTAATTGATCGCCTGGTCGATAATGGTAGAATAATGGATATTCTGCGTAGGTGGTATGTCGGAAGGCTGGTACACGAAAGAGGGCATGGTTGGTCTCATGTCCGTTTTTTTGTTCGTGGAAATCATCTCCAACGTCGATGGCTAATGGTTCAATCTTGATAGTGGAGGCCATCGCAGCATCAATAACAGTGCCAAACTCAGGTTGCGGGTGAGTGGTGGTGCTATTGGTGGTAGTCTCAGGTCTGGTAAGTGGTGATGATGACATATGATCACGGACAACACGCATTGATAGCGAAAGTATACTGTCCAATTTGGGTGTACACTGCAGGCGTAGTATAAACAGGATCCATGGTGCTGCATGACAGAACATGAGACATAGTGAATACGGATTTCGAAAACCGACCCTTTTTATAGAAAATTAACCGACCCGGTGACGTCATGGAAAATTACCTGGCGTTCTGCCACGATCTGGGAAAACCCCCGGATGACGCCATGGAAAATTAATTTATCGCTGTTCAGTATTCTTAATCCATATGATATTCGTTGTAAAGTCGTCATCTGGAGAATGATGTATCTCAGTGACCCTTTGATTGGGACTGTTCATATGAGCACCATGAGGGTCTTAAGTACATGGCTTCAAACAGACCATAGCCCCGAGTTAAGCGGAATTAGACACAAGTTACGAAACGTAACGCCATAGATCTTGCACGCTACGCTCGTATTTTGCTGTGAAGGCTCTTGGTGGTACAGCCCTGTTTTATTAGTTTCTGCACTAATGTTTTGTGACGTTGATTAAAATCATCACATTTATCACAGGATCTAGCAAATGCTACTAGGCGAGATATGTATACGCCATATGCACCGTCTCACTGGAATATTGTAACAGTCAACCTATACTGCGATTCTGCAATACACGGCTGATCGGTCAGGATGGCCATTTAATTATTAAATTCAATAAACTAATTTTAACCAGTTCTGACACCACCAGAATTTATCCGGAAATTAATCAAATTCATCCTGAACTAGTTAATAATGAAAGTAACAAGAAGTTTTTAAATGACCAATTCAAACATCAGTGAAGATATATTTAGGAACTCTCATGAAATATTTCTACAAACAGGTAAGTTCAAATACTCTGAATGTTAACGGGGATTATTATATTTCAGTATCACATCATGGATATGTCCACCAGGTGGCCATCTTGGATTTCCCCTTGAAACATTGTTATTGCGATTTCTCAGGAATTACTGCATGGATCTTTCTCAAATTTCGTACACAGGATCCCCTTGTGGTCTAGTTGTGCACGATACCTTTTCTGCTCTGATTCAAAAATCCAATATGGCCACCAGGCTGCCATCTTGGATTTCCCCATGAAACATTGTTATCACGATTTCTCAGGAACTACTGCATTGATCTTTCTCAAATTTGATACACAGGTTCCCCTTGGGGTCAAGTTGAGCAAGATACCTTTTCTTGTCCGATTCGAAAATCCAATATGGCCGCATCTTGAATTTCCCTTGAAACTTTATCATGAAATCTCAGGAAATAACTGCATGGATCATTTAGTGTTCAGGGGGGACAACACAAGTTAGAAACTCATCTATTGCAGTTCTTTAGTAAAAATTTCTCACAGCTACTTTCTCCAGTTACAGACAGATGAGCTACAGTGCCGTGGCACTATCTTTTGTACAATTTGCATTAGGCCTGCATGCAGTGGTTAATGCCGATATAAATATATTAGAGGACGTTCTTTTCCTCATCCTGCTTGAGCAGATTCAAATCTCGGTCTGCTTTGAAATGTTCGTGAAATTAATTACATATATACAAGTATATGTAAGCACATATAACCTTTGTCCAAGTTTTCCCCACAGTCCGTTGAATAAGCATTTCGCAACCCCTGTTATCCTGCAAAGCAAGCTTTTTACTTTCCTGATTCTTGCAGTTTTCAACACAGTGGTCTTCCCATGGTCTACCTGAGATACAACACATATCACGAATCGTTAGATTCTTGGTATGTGCTTTAGAATAGGTTAACCAGAAGACTATTCCGCGAAGTCATGTGACGCAGTCAGTATGTCGGCACCTCTTCTCACTTCCCTTATATGTGTTGTAATTTTTTCCTGTATATGGCGAGATTCTGCTGGTGGACGTTTCGTCCCCGAGGCTCGCCCCCTGTACAGACCATTTGGTCTTTGATATATGTTGGCATTTGTGGGAAGTTGATGCTGGGTCGACATCGGGCCTTACAGACTAGTCTTTTGTGTTAAATGCCGTCATTTACATCTGACGACGATACAGCTCACCAATCTCCAATGTACGAGTTGTCACAGCGAAACAACTCACCAATTACCAGTATACGAGTTGTCAGAGCATTTCCATCATAGCTCTCTAGATTTGTATCTAATACCGCTTATGCCGGTGCTAGGGGCCGTGTGGTCATATCATCCAAGTTGCCACATGAACAGGTACAATAAAAGCGTACCTGAGATACAACACATATCACGAATCGTTAGATTCTTGGTATGTGCTTTAGAATAGGTTAACCAGAAGACTATTCTGTGAAGTCATGTGACGCAGTCAGTATGTCGGCACCTCTTCCCACTTCCCTTATATGTGTTGTAATTCAGTGTGACACCATATGGGTTATCCCGAACGAGTGATGCTCCCTTTAGCTTCACCCAGCCCGGTTCGTTGTTATGTCACTAGGACAATAAAAGTACATTCCACTCTGGAATCAAAGACATTGTTTTTGGGCATTGGACGTGCGTGCCATTCCAGAAACTCTTAACGCTCATGCGCGGATTTCACACTTTTTGTTAATGCACTGACTGGATATCGAGAACATGACACGTCACTATGATTTTCTGCTGTTCGGTTGCTGGTTGGCAGTTTTGGCATAAACAGAAATTTGTATTTTTTCCGTTCATTTCAGGCTGAATGGTATTCATACAAATGTCAGAGCTGAAAACACTGAAAAAAAATACATATAAACAAATTAAAAATTTGTATAAACATAAGCTAAATTGTCCTAAAGAGAATTTCCGGAAGCCCTGTGATTATGTTCTGTGTGTGAAAGGTAACACGCGGCATCGATGCTCACCCATTAACATCAGATGAGTTACTTATTTGAGCTGATCTGTCATTACTGCTCTCGAGCTAGCGTATCTAATCCCATTTAAGCTGGCGCTAGGGACTGTGGTTACTTCAGTTTCGACATGCCCACATAATAGCACGGCTGAGTGGCCAAGGCTACGTCTTAGAATCCTCCATATTCTAGTCTGAATCTGAGGTGCGAGGGAGGCTTTCGTATGAATTTATGGTTGATTTTAGTCGCTGGACATCGTCAAGTTTTCCAACTTCTTACATATCTCACCGGTGGTAGGTTTGTACACTCTGTAACGTGTGCCAGACGTTTTGTATAGAAAATGAATAACGTCTATTATAGAGGATTTCATAATAGTTTACCAATGTGACACTGTTTGACAAATATAAACTTCGTATGTTCCTCCCACAACCTTCTGACTTCGGTAGGCATGTAGATATCTCAATATCGACAGAAAGTTTTTGATATTGCTTTCCGGTATATCCTCACGCACACGGAAGCAAAACGCTGACTCAACATCGAGTTCCCGCGTATTCTGTAAGGCCTCATCACAGATGGTCGTGGGTACGGTTCGTATAAAGATAAACTTCATATCGTCATGTGTTGTGCATCCCACGCAGACGGCTCCAGTCTTAATTTTTCTAGGTAAGCGCTTTTGTACACTTGGCATAGATAGTGTGTTATATCAGCTGTTAAGGCTTCCGACACTACTGGGGCGATAGTTTGCAGTTTAGGCCATGCTCTTAAGTGTAAGGTCGCGCCAATGGTCCATGGACACCACGCGCGTGCCCCGTATCATACTGCCAGAACAGGATGTGCATTAATGGCTGATTATTGTACATAGTGTAACTAAGAAAGATGGAGTCGTGGAAGTATATACGGCTCTACGCTGTACATGCATTCTCGATGAATCGTTCGACTTCTCGGAAAGAGGAACTGAGTTGGTTCCAGGTGATAGTCGACAGTTCAATGTGCCTTTCGGGTCTCTTCCCTTTAGGGGCTGTATCCAATTTGACGCCTTGATTGGTACCGATGGTCAAAGTTACATTCGATGACAGCTCCCAGCGTCGACTAGCGTAATTGATCGCCTGGTCGATAATGGTAGAATAATGGATATTCTGCGTAGGTGGTATGTCGGAAGGCTGGTACACGAAAGAGGGCATGGTTGGTCTCATGTCCGTTTTTTTGTTCGTGGAAATCATCTCCAACGTCGATGGCTAATGGTTCAATCTTGATAGTGGAGGCCATCGCAGCATCAATAACAGTGCCAAACTCAGGTTGCGGGTGAGTGGTGGTGCTATTGGTGGTAGTCTCAGGTCTGGTAAGTGGTGATGATGACATATGATCACGGACAACACGCATTGATAGCGAAAGTATACTGTCCAATTTGGGTGTACACTGCAGGCGTAGTATAAACAGGATCCATGGTGCTGCATGACAGAACATGAGACATAGTGAATACGGATTTCGAAAACCGACCCTTTTTATAGAAAATTAACCGACCCGGTGACGTCATGGAAAATTACCTGGCGTTCTGCCACGATCTGGGAAAACCCCCGGATGACGCCATGGAAAATTAATTTATCGCTGTTCAGTATTCTTAATCCATATGATATTCGTTGTAAAGTCGTCATCTGGAGAATGATGTATCTCAGTGACCCTTTGATTGGGACTGTTCATATGAGCACCATGAGGGTCTTAAGTACATGGGTTCAAACAGACCCTAGCCCCGAGTTAAGCGGAATTAGACACAAGTTACGAAACGTAACGCCATAGATCTTGCACGCTACGCTCGTATTTTGCTGTGAAGGCTCTTGGTGGTACAGCCCTGTTTTATTAGTTTCTGCACTAATGTTTTGTGACGTTGATTAAAATCATCACATTTATCACAGGATCTAGCAAATGCTACTAGGCGAGATATGTATACGCCATATGCACCGTCTCACTGGAATATTGTAACAGTCAACCTATACTGCGATTCTGCAATACACGGCTGATCGGTCAGGATGGCCATTTAATTATTAAATTCAATAAACTAATTTTAACCAGTTCTGACACCACCAGAATTTATCCGGAAATTAATCAAATTCATCCTGAACTAGTTAATAATGAAAGTAACAAGAAGTTTTTAAATGACCAATTCAAACATCAGTGAAGATATATTTAGGAACTCTCATGAAATATTTCTACAAACAGGTAAGTTCAAATACTCTGAATGTTAACGGGGATTATTATATTTCAGTATCACATCATGGATATGTCCACCAGGTGGCCATCTTGGATTTCCCCATGAAACATTGTTATCACGATTTCTCAGGAATTATTGCATGGATCTTTCTCAAATTTGATACACAGGTTCCCCTTGGGGTCAAGTTGAGCAAGATACCTTTTCTTGTCCGATTCGAAAATCCAATATGGCCGCATCTTGAATTTCCCTTGAAACTTTATCATGAAATCTCAGGAAATAACTGCATGGATCATTTAGTGTTCAGGGGGGACAACACAAGTTAGAAACTCATCTATTGCAGTTCTTTAGTAAAAATTTCTCACAGCTACTTTCTCCAGTTACAGATAGATGAGCTACAGTGCCGTGGCACTATCTTTTGTACAATTTGCATTAGGCCTGCATGCAGTGGTTAATGCCGATATAAATATATTAGAGGACGTTCTTTTCCTCATCCTGCTTGAGCAGATTCAAATCTCGATCTGCTTTGAAATGTTCGTGAAATTAATTACATATATACAAGTATATGTAAGCACATATAACCTTTGTCCAAGTTTTCCCCACAGTCCGTTGAATAAGCATTTCGCAACCCCTGTTATCCTGCAAAGCAAGCTTTTTACTTTCCTGATTCTTGCAGTTTTCAACACAGTGGTCTTCCCATGGTCTACCTGAGATACAACACATATCACGAATCGTTAGATTCTTGGTATGTGCTTTAGAATAGGTTAACCAGAAGACTATTCCGCAAAGTCATGTGACGCAGTCAGTATGTCGGCACCTCTTCTCACTTCCCTTATATGTGTTGTAATTTTTTCCTGTATATGGCGAGATTCTGCTGGTGGACGTTTCGTCCCCGAGGCTCGCCCCCTGTACAGACCATTTGGTCTTTGATATATGTTGGCATTTGTGGGAAGTTGATGCTGGGTCGACATCGGGCCTTACAGACTAGTCTTTTGTGTTAAATGCCGTCATTTACATCTGACGACGATACAGCTCACCAATCTCCAATGTACGAGTTGTCACAGCGAAACAACTCACCAATTACCAGTATACGAGTTGTCAGAGCATTTCCATCATAGCTCTCTAGATTTGTATCTAATACCGCTTATGCCGGTGCTAGGGGCCGTGTGGTCATATCATCCAAGTTGCCACATGAACAGGTACAATAAAAGCGTACCTGAGATACAACACATATCACGAATCGTTAGATTCTTGGTATGTGCTTTAGAATAGGTTAACCAGAAGACTATTCTGTGAAGTCATGTGACGCAGTCAGTTTGTCGGCACCTCTTCCCACTTCCCTTATATGTGTTGTAATTCAGTGTGACACCATATGGGTTATCCCGAACGAGTGATGCTCCCTTTAGCTTCACCCAGCCCGGTTCGTTGTTATGTCACTAGGACAATAAAAGTACATTCTACTCTGGAATTAAAGACATTGTTTTTGGGCATTGGACGTGCGTGCCATTCCAGAAACTCTTAACGCTCATGCGCGGATTTCACACTTTTTGTTAATGCACTGACTGGATATCGAGAACATGACACGTCACTATGATTTTCTGCTGTTCGGTTGCTGGTTGGCAGTTTTGGCATAAACAGAAATTTGTATTTTTTCCGTTCATTTCAGGCTGAATGGTATTCATACAAATGTCAGAGCTGAAAAAAAATACATATAAACAAATTAAAAATTTGTATAAACATAAGCTAAATTGTCCTAAAGAGAATTTCCGGAAGCCCTGTGATTATGTTCTGTGTGTGAAAGGTAACACGCGGCATCGATGCTCACCCATTAACATCAGATGAGTTACTTATTTGAGCTGATCTGTCATTACTGCTCTCGAGCTAGCGTATCTAATCCCATTTAAGCTGGCGCTAGGGACTGTGGTTACTTCAGTTTCGACATGCCCACATAATAGCACGGCTGAGTGGCCAAGGCTACGTCTTAGAATCCTCCATATTCTAGTCTGAATCTGAGGTGCGAGGGAGGCTTTCGTATGAATTTATGGTTGATTTTAGTCGCTGGACATCGTCAAGTTTTCCAACTTCTTACATATCTCACCGGTGATAGGTTTGTACACTCTGTAACGTGTGCCAGACGTTTTGTATAGAAAATGAATAACGTCTATTATAGAGGATTTCATAATAGTTTACCAATGTGACACTGTTTGACAAATATAAACTTCGTATGTTCCTCCCACAACCTTCTGACTTCGGTAGGCATGTAGATATCTCAATATCGACAGAAAGTTTTTGATATTGCTTTCCGGTATATCCTCACGCACACGGAAGCAAAACGCTGACTCAACATCGAGTTCCCGCGTATTCTGTAAGGCCTCATCACAGATGGTCGTGGGTACGGTTCGTATACAGATAAACTTCATATCGTCATGTGTTGTGCATCCCACGCAGACGGCTCCAGTGTTAATTTTTCTAGGTAAGCGCTTTTGTACACTTGGCATAGATAGTGTGCTATATCAGCTGTTAAGGCTTCCGACACTACTGGGGCGATAGTTTGCAGTTTAGGCCATGCTCTTAAGTGTAAGGTCGCGCCAATGGTCCATGGACACCACGCGCGAGCCCCGTATCATACTGCCAGAACAGGATGTGCATTAATGGCTGATCATTGTACATAGTGTAACTAAGAAAGATGGAGTCGTGGAAGTATATACGGCTCTACGCTGTACATACATTCTCGATGAATCGTTCGACTTCTCGGAAAGAGGAACTGAGTTGGTTCCAGGTGATAGTCGACAGTTCAATGTGCCTTTCGGGTCTCTTCCCTTTAGGGGCTGTGTCCAATTTGACGCCTTGATTGGTACCGATGGTCAAAGTTACATTCGATGACAGCTCCCAGCGTCGACTAGCGTAATTCATCGCCTGGTCGATAATGGTAGAATAATGGATATTCTGCGTAGGTGGTATGTCGGAAGGCTGGTACACGAAAGAGGGCATGGTTGGTCTCATGTCCGTTTTTTTGTTCGTGGAAATCATCTCCAACGTCGATGGCTAATGGTTCAATCTTGATAGTGGAGGCCATCGCAGCATCAATAACAGTGCCAAACTCAGGTTGCGGGTGAGTGGTGGTGCTATTGGTGGTAGTCTCAGGTCTGGTAAGTGGTGATGATGACATATGATCACGGACAACACGCATTGATAGCGAAAGTATACTGTCCAATTTGGGTGTACACTGCAGGCGTAGTATAAACAGGATCCATGGTGCTGCATGACAGAACATGAGACATAGTGAATACGGATTTCGAAAACCGACCCTTTTTATAGAAAATTAACCGACCCGGTGACGTCATGGAAAATTACCTGGCGTTCTGCCACGATTTGGGAAAAACCCCGGATGACGCCATGGAAAATTAATTTATCGCTGTTCAGTATTCTTAATCCATATGATATTCGTTGTAAAGTCGTCATCTGGAGAATGATGTATCTCAGTGACCCTTTGATTGGGACTGTTCATATGAGCACCATGAGGGTCTTAAGTACATGGCTTCAAACAGACCATAGCCCCGAGTTAAGCGGAATTAGACACAAGTTACGAAACGTAACGCCATAGATCTTGCACGCTACGCTCGTATTTTGCTGTGAAGGCTCTTGGTGGTACAGCCCTGTTTTATTAGTTTCTGCACTAATGTTTTGTGACGTTGATTAAAATCATCACATTTATCACAGGATCTAGCAAATGCTACTAGGCGAGATATGTATACGCCATATGCACCGTCTCACTGGAATATTGTAACAGTCAACCTATACTGCGATTCTGCAATACACGGCTGATCGGTCAGGATGGCCATTTAATTATTAAATTCAATCAACTAATTTTAACCAGTTCTGACACCACCGGAATTTATCCGGAAATTAATCAAATTCATCCTGAACTAGTTAATAATGAAAGTAACAAGAAGTTTTTAAATGACCAATTCAAACATCAGTGAAGATATATTTAGGAACTCTCATGAAATATTTCTACAAACAGGTAAGTTCAAATACTCTGAATGTTAACGGGGATTATTATATTTCAGTATCACATCATGGAAATTTGTTACTTGTATCATAACCTTTCCAACTACTTCCTGTATCAAATAAACTGAATAGTTCCCGGGTTTCCTTTGTTGTTTTATTGTGATTTATTCCAGATTTTACCCCCCAAGATGTATCTCGGTCGAGTTTCCTTATCTGGCTGGTCAAAGGGAGATTACTCGTGTCGGCTTAATGCAAGTTTTACAACCGTCACTACGTTAAATGACGTACTTCCATTATGATTGTTTCAGGAGTAATCTCTTGTGTTTTGTTTATTCAACATGGCGGGGGCTGTGCATTTCCTTGTTATTTTATTCACTTTTATACCCGGTTAAATCCAGTTGAAATGATTTCAGGAATTTTATTGAAGGTAAGTATATTTCTGTTGTGCCGTATACAGTGGTCCTACATGTATTTACATGTTAATTTACTTGTATCATTTTCTCCTTGTACTGGTTCAATCATCTGTGTTATTTGAAATAAATAATACTGGTAAAATCAGACTGTCTCCTGTTTTATTTACGGACAATGCTTAAAATCAGTCTGCATGTTTGGATATACCGTTATGCAGGTATTAGGTCAAACCTTTTCCGTATTTAAAATGGGAGGTTTTTCTGTAGAATATTTCGTAGCCTCAGCTCGTTATTTATCCACGGGCAATGCTTAAAGCAATGTTATAATTACAACACATATAAGGGAAGTGGGAAGAGGTGCCGACATACTGACTGCGTCATATGACTTCACACAAGCGCTTTCTGTATCAAAATCGAGGGGATGATAGATCGTTTTAGATATATTATGAATATCTTCAGTCGTTACCTCAGCTCGATTAGTCTTATTCACGGGCAATGCCTGGCTTTGTTTTCACCATACCCTTCCCGTGTCTAAGATCGAGGGGTTAATATCTTTTACCAGTATTTATATTTCAATCCTTAACTGTTAATCCAAATTTGCTGGCTATGTTATCAGCATTATTCACTCCAATATGCTGGCTATGTTATCAGCATTATTCACTTCAATAAAATATGCTGGCTATGTTATCAGCATTATCTTTCCAATATGCTTGCTATGTTATCAGCATTGTTTACTCCAATATGCTGGCTATGTTATCAACATTGTTTACTCCAATATGCTGGCTATGTTATCAGCATTATCCTTCCCAAAAAAATTGACTGGTGCACTCCAATAATTACTTTCCGGCTGACTCGACCCGCATCGAGTGAACATTGGAAATCATCATTTGGTTTATCATTGGCCGAAGATCCAATTCGGATGGAACCGTTGTTTGCTTCTGTGGAGCGATGACTGGTACAGGGATGTTTTTCATGGTGTTTCGGATTGTTGTTTCTACAATGCTCTCGATGTCGGAGATTGGGACGCTAGGTCCAGCATAGATATCTGTTGTAGAGACAGCTGATTTTGTGACTATTGATGCAGGTTTGCTTTTCTTAGGCTTTGAAGGTGTCGAAATCGGGCTTAACGGATGTGCTACAGGATTTCCAAGTAACTCAAATACTTCATCAGCTGGATGTAATTCGATGCTGATTGCCTCACTGGTTGTGTTTGTTGATGTGGAGTTTTCATTTGTAGGGGGATTTGTGCCCAAAATTATACTGTTGGTATTCGTTTCATCTGTGATTGAGTTGACGGCGTGACGTAATTCGATGATCTCGTTCACCTGATGAAGGACGTTTGGATAGTCCTTGAATACATTCAGCACTTCTGCCATGTTTACCTTAGTTGAGACGTCGTCTGGCTTCTTACTGGAAGGTTCTGGATTGTTGGAGGATTTGTTCTGTATTGGAGCTTCTTTACTTCCATAAAACTTGATAGAATCTTTAACTCCCTTGAGTCATTTGGTTTTAGAACATATGGAACCTTCTTTCCTTACACGTTATCCATTTCTCCATTTCCTGGATGTTTGTTCTTTAAGTGTTTCTTCATTTCTTCCGGTTACACAGGTAAATCCGGTTACACAGGTAACAGGTAAAGGGCACATCTTCACGTGGTAAGTGATTAGTTATGACATGGCGGCACATCTGAACTTTGTCACCGATATAAGTACACTGGTTGCACCCATAAGCGGATCCTCTCTTCTCAAATGACTTTAATGCTTTTCAGACATTTTCCTGTATATAAACCAGAGAATATTGTGGCTAATGGTTCTTCATTTTATTTCAGATACAAGAAGACAGCCACTGTTGCAGCGTTACAAAAGGCTTCTAATCTTCATCATTAATTTTCAAAAACTGTGTCACCTGTCGTTTTGATTGTGTCAGTGCTTTCTTTGCCCAACTTAATATAGCTGTTCCAGTATAAGGTTTAAGTTTATTGTGATGTAAAACGTTAAGTTTACCAGCCTCATTCATTTGGATGATGTAGTCTAAGTCATTAAGTTTATGGAGCACTAAATGAGGACCACTGTATGGCACTTGTAGTTTTGTGCTAACACCCTTTTCACGTGTTTCATGGTAGTACCAAACGTAATCACCTTTGTTGTAATTGTGAGATAAAGTTTTTCCATCACATGACTGCTTTTGTCGCTTTGCTGCTTTCTTCAAACGTTTTCGTACTACATCATGAGCATGTTGTAACTTATCCATGAGTTCGTCAACATACTCACCGTAGGTAGGTATTTCATCTGGATAGGGGGTACCAAATGTTACCTGAGCTGGGAGTCTAACCTCTCGACCAAGCATGAGTAAATTTGGGGTTAATCCAGTTCCATCGTGAGGGGTGGACTTATATGCAGCGGCCAAACACCCTAAGTTTAAATCCCAATTTTCTTGTTCACCTTTGAGGTATGCTCGAATCATAGGCACGAGTGTACGGTTAAACCTTTCAACTTTACCATTACACGGTGGATGCCTAGGTGTAGTTCGAGTTTTCCGTATCTCCAGTAATTTACATAGTTCTGTGAATACATCGCTTGTATAATTCGATCCTTGATCACTGTGCAGATCAAGTGGACAGCCGAATCTGCTTATGACTTCATTCACAATTACATGGGCACATGTAACTGCTGACTGATCAGGTACAGGGAAAATTTCCACCAAATTAGTAAAATAGTCGGTTACTATTAGGATGTATTTGTTCCCGCTTTCCGTTCCTATGAAAGGTCCTAAAATATCTGTTGCTAGGCGATCCAGAGGAGCTCCTACTCGCATATCGCCAAGTGGCGCTCTGGGGGAATGTGTGGGAGCTTTATTAGCTGCACAAGTATCACATTTTCGTATCCAGTTATCCACATCAAGTTTCAACCAATAAAATCTCTGTAAAACTTTTTCACGAGTTTTCTTTCCTTCCAAATGTCCTGAGATGACAGAATTGTGCATTTGTGTTATCACATGTTCTCTCAGACTCTGAGGAACTAAATACTGCCACTTCCCTTATATGTGTTGTAATTCTTGTTGCGTCTTTACGAGTAAACCTTTTGAACAAGACCCCGTCTTTAACTTCAAGGCTGTCCAAACAATTGACATAGTGCCTAGTGGCAGGGCTTGAAGAACACACTTCAGATCCAAAGGGACGTTCACCACCCTCAAACCATTTCATCACTGGCCCAATGTCTGAATCATCTAACTGCTTTTTACGTAAGGTTGACATTGCATAACCCTGCATCCAGGGTGTTTCGCCAGCTTTACGATTTACTGCTGAAGGAACTGAGCCTTTACTGTGCTAAGAAGGTAAGTAAGGTAAGAATTCAACGAATGTTTGCTGCTATCAGGTGTTTTTTTCGTGCTATTCTTAATCACCTTGACCTCTAGGTTCTGACATGACTGATCTCTGCCATATATCATGTGCCCAATCTCAAGGTCTTCCATGGTGATCATGCCAAGAAATATTAGCACAAACCACTTAGTTGCTGCAAGTACATTTTTCTCATCCTTTGTAGAAAGTTAACAGAATTGGCATCTGCAGGAAATATTTCTGGTGAGTTTACTCTCCGTATTTCATTTTGAGTATTGGAATTCTCTGCCAGAGTATTCTGCATTTCCACGCCTCTTTCCTGACACTTTGTACAAGGACCACGTTTCAAAATCCCATCTTGAAATGTATCGTCATCAACAGGATTGGGATATCGAGACAGCATCGGCATTCCGATGCCGATTTCCGGGTCTATGTTCGATGTCAAAATTGAACGCTGACAGCGTTTCAATCCATCTTGCAATTCTGTTCTTCTGTTCTTTAAGGCTAAATAACCACTTCAAGTCAGCGTGATCTGTTCTTACGAGAAACTGCCTTCCCAGAAGATAGTGACGGAAATACTCCCTTAGTAGTTCTCGGTCTGTCACACAATAGTTTCGTTCTGTTTTGTTCAATGTACGACTAGCATTTGATATAACTCGCTCTCTGCCATCCTGGATTTGAGACAACACAGATCCTATACTGACATCACAAGCATCTGTATCTAGGATAAACTGACAATCATCTTTCGGGTATCCCATGATGTTCGAGCTAGTTAATGTTGTTTTCAACCATTTAAATGCCTCCTTGCATTTAGAGGTCCATTGGAAGGCTTTATCTTTTTTGTCAATTCAGTCAAAGAATGTACCATCTTTGAAAAGTCTCGTATCCACCGACGATAATAACTTCCTAGTCCCAGTATACTCCTAACTTGGGTAACATTGGTTGGAGTAGGCCAGTCTATTAACTTTTGCATATTATCAGGATTCGGTTTGACACCTTCACCAGAACAATGCGGCCAAGGAATTCAACTTCTTTCTTCATCAAATGACATTTTTGATGGTTTACGTTTGAGGTTGGCACGTTTTATTTTTTCTAGAACTTCACGTAATCGCTGTACGTGTTCTTCGAAAGTGCGACTGAATATTACAACGTCATCCAGGTAAATGAGGCAGGTGACCCATTGTAGTCCAGACAAGGCCAGTTCTATACATCTTTGAAAGGTCGCAGGCGCGTTGCAAAGCCCAAACGGTTTGGTCAAATAAACCATATTTTACCACAAATGCAGACTTGGGTATGTCTTCTTTTTTGATAGGAACTGTATGCTGAAGTAAGATCAAGCGTGGGGAAACACGTTGCTCCTTCTATAACATCAAGACAATCTTGAACTCTGGGCAATGGATATGCATCTTTCTTCGTTACCGAATTCAATCGTCTGAATTAGAACACATATAAGGGAAGTGGGAAGAGGTGCCGACATACTGACAGATTCACATGACTGCACAAGTCACAGCATGGCCTTACTTTTCCATTTTTCTTTCGTACTAGCACGATAGGTGAAGCCCGTGGTGAAGTTGAGGGTCTAATAGATTCCTGTTTTTGGAGGTTTTCTAAAGCCTTTTTATCTTCACAAGCAAATGCTAAAGGTATACGTCTGGGAGGCTGTTTGATGGGCTTGGCATCACCAGTATCAATGGCATGTTCCACCAAATGTGTAAGCCCTAAATCGTATTCATCTTTTGAGAATACGTCTCTATAGTCTTTCAACATGTCTGCAACGGCGTCGTGTTTGCTGGAGTCCAACTGATTCACAGTCTCTTCATAGAGATCTGTAAGATGCACTGGAATATCTGATTTCTTACTCCCCCCATTCTGGAAGAATCAGACATCTTACGTGCGGTGTTGGATTTGGGATTTGTCAATTGAATTATTCATTTTCTGTATCCATAATCACGGAAATATCAGAGCTCACTGATTCCTCACTGAGACACGTATTCCTCTTGATATCTGTTGGACCATGGAAAGGGTTAATAACCCTGATCATTATATTGGAACTCTCTCCTGGTTTAATGATACATGGTGCAACTAAAAGATAATATTTCTCCGTAAATTGTGGCGATCCTTCAATCACCATGTCCATTTTGACGTCGTTATCCCCATTTACAGTTGCATCAATGATGGCTTCACTCATCCCTGAGATATTAACATCATGAGCCGCAAATACTCTTCTGAGCTCAGGCTGCGGGATCTGTTTAAGGGGTATGACAACCTTATCCAGAATCATTTTTCCTTTACTCGGGAGTATGTCGGCTGGTCCATTTGGCCCTTTTTGAAGAACGTCCGTTCCTAAAAGTATTCCATCTTTAATATCAACAATGGCCAGTTCCTCTTCTAATTTCAAAGCTCCTAAGAAAATATCAAAGGTAGCTTTACCCCTATATGTCATTACAACACATATAAGGGAAGTGGGAAGAGGTGCCGACATACTGACAGAGTCACATGACTTCACAGTATAGTCTTCGGTTAACCGAATTAGTCGATGGCTCTCCCATCGGCGCAAGAAATTATTTTCTTCTCTGGTTGTCTAATTTTAGGACTCTGCAAATAAGGTATTCTCGATAATACCCTTTCAGACACAATTGTCTTCGTGGCGCCGGTATCTACGGTATAAGTAACTTCTATACCATTCAGAGTTCCCTGGATATATACCCCCTCGTATCTCGGAATTTCCCATCTGACAGACTGAGAGAAATTTTCCGAAATATTATGAGACATATCCCCCTGTTTTGGAGATACCAGCATATTACGTTAGCCACTGACATTTGGGACCGATTCCTGGCCTACTGAGGCGATCCCGTGGAGTTTGTTGGCTGATTTGCGTTGCTGTTATTAGCTTGCAAATTCATATCCATATTTCCACTGGAATTTCCGGAACGAGGAAAGAAAGGCTGGGCCCTGATATTTAATGGTCTTCTAGGCTGATTTTGAGTACAATTCCGTGCATAATGCGAACCTCCGCACACAAAACAACCACTAAAATTGGCTGTTTGATATCTCGGATTGTCATTAATTTTCATTGCGAAGTTATCATGCTGTGAAGGATTCCCTTTAGGAAAATTTGATCTGCCGTTGCCATAAGAACGCTGTTCAATTTCCTGAATGCGCTCTGTTAGAGTTCCCATCATTTCCTTTATTTCGTCTTTCAGACCTTGAATCTGAGTGACTGTTTCTTTTTATTACCGGTACCGTTGCCGCATTTTTGTACACTAGATTTCCCATTATTCCCATTTTGGAATATATTTGGAGAGGTTGTGTTTACATTTTCTTTCTGAGTTATAAAACCGTCATCCTCAGTTTTGTCTTTCATGAAGCGTGTAGGTCTCTTTTGACGTCTTTAGGGATCATTTACGTTGCTGCGTCTATTTGTTTCAATGAAGTTTACTACTTCGTAAACTGCTTCGTCAATATCC
>JAVTVY010005798.1:0-37032 GCA_036873755.1 Hanleya hanleyi
ATTATGATATAGACTTGCCATTACAACTGAAGATTGCTACATCGATTATGATATAGACTCGCCATTATAACTGAAGATTGCTACATCGATTATGATATAGACTCGCCATTATAACTGAAGATTGCTACATCGATTATGATATAGACTCGCCATTATAACTGAAGATTGCTACATCGATTATGATATAGACTTGCCATTATAACTGAAGATTGCTACATCGATTATGATATAGACTTGCCATTACAACTGAAGATTGCTACATCGATTATGATATAGACTCTCCATTATAACTGAAGATTGCTACATCGATTACGGTATAGACTTGCCATTACAACTGAAGATTGCTACATCGATTATGATGTGGACTCGTCATTACACCTGAAGATTGCTACGTCGATTATGATATAGACTCTCCATTATAACTGAAGATTGCTACATCGATTACGATATAGACTTGCAATTACAACTGAATATTGCTACATCGATTATGATGTAGACTCGTCATTACACCTGAAGATTGCTACGTCGATTATGATATAGACTCGTCATTACACATGAAGATTGCTACGTCGATTATGATATAGACTCGTCATTATAACTGAAGATTGCTACATCGATTATGATATAGACTCGCCATTATAACTGAAGATTGCTACATCGATTATGATATAGACTCGGCATTATAACTGAAGATTGCTACGTCGATTACGATATAGACTCGCCATTACAACTGAAGATTGCTACGTCGATTATGATATAGACTCGTCATTACACCTGTAGATTGCTACGTCGATTATGATATAGACTCGTCATTACACCTGAAGATTGCTACGTCGATTATGATATAGACTCTCCATTATAACTGAAGATTGCTACATCGATTACGATATAGACTTGCAATTACAACTGAATATTGCTACATCGATTATGATGTAGACTCGTCATTACACCTGAAGATTGCTACGTCGATTATGATATAGACTCGTCATTACACATGAAGATTGCTACGTCGATTATGATATAGACTCCCCATTATAACTGAAGATTACTACATCGATTATGATATAGACTCGCCATTATAACTGAAGATTGCTACATCGATTATGATATAGACTTGCCATTATAACTGAAGATTGCTACATCGATTATGATATAGACTTGCCATTACAACTGAAGATTGCTACATCGATTATGTTATAGACTCTCCATTATAACTGAAGATTGCTACATCGATTATGATATAGACTTGCCATTACAACTGAAGATTGCTACATCGATTATGATATAGACTCGCCATTATAACTGAAGATTGCTACATCGATTATGATATAGACTCGCCATTATAACTGAAGATTGCTACATCGATTATGATATAGACTCGCCATTATAACTGAAGATTGCTACATCGATTATGATATAGACTTGCCATTATAACTGAAGATTGCTACATCGATTATGATATAGACTTGCCATTACAACTGAAGATTGCTACATCGATTATGATATAGACTCTCCATTATAACTGAAGATTGCTACATCGATTACGGTATAGACTTGCCATTACAACTGAAGATTGCTACATCGATTATGATGTGGACTCGTCATTACACCTGAAGATTGCTACGTCGATTATGATATAGACTCTCCATTATAACTGAAGATTGCTACATCGATTACGATATAGACTTGCAATTACAACTGAATATTGCTACATCGATTATGATGTAGACTCGTCATTACACCTGAAGATTGCTACGTCGATTATGATATAGACTCGTCATTACACATGAAGATTGCTACGTCGATTATGATATAGACTCGTCATTATAACTGAAGATTGCTACATCGATTATGATATAGACTCGCCATTATAACTGAAGATTGCTACATCGATTATGATATAGACTCGGCATTATAACTGAAGATTGCTACGTCGATTATGATATAGACTCGCCATTACAACTGAAGATTGCTACGTCGATTATGATATAGACTCGTCATTACACCTGTAGATTGCTACGTCGATTATGATATAGACTCGCCATTACAACTGAAGATTGCTACGTCGATTATGATATAGACTCGCCATTATAACTGAAGATTGCTACGTCGATTATGATATAGACTCGCCATTACAACTGAAGATTGCTACGTCGATTATGATATAGACTCGTCATTACACCTGAAGATTGCTACGTCGGTTATGATATAGACTCGCCATTATAACTGAAGATTGCTACATCGATTATGATATAGACTCGCCATTATAACTGAAGATTGCTACGTCGATTATGATATAGACTCGCCATTATAACTGAAGATTGCTACGTCGATTATGATATAGACTCGCCATTACAACTGAAGATTGCTACGTCGATTATGATATAGACTCGCCATTATACCTGAAGATTACTACATCGATTATGTTATAGACTCCCCATTATAAATGAAGATTGCTACATCGATTATGATATAGACTCGTCATTATAACTGAAGATTGCTGCATCGATTATGATATAGACTTGCCATTATAACTGAAGATTGCTACATCGATTATGATATAGACTCCCCATTATAACTGAAGATTGCTACATCGATTATGATATAGACTTGCCGTTATAACTGAAGATTGCTACATCGATTGTGATATACACTCCCTATTATAACTGAAGATTGCTACATCGATTATGATATAGACTCCCCATTATAACTGAAGATTGCTACATCGATTATGATATAGACTCGGCATTATAACTGAAGATTGCTACGTCGATTATGATATAGACTCGCCATTACAACTGAAGATTGCTACGTCGATTATGATATAGACTCGTCATTACACCTGTAGATTGCTACGTCGATTATGATATAGACTCGCCATTACAACTGAAGATTGCTACGTCGATTATGATATAGACTCGTCATTACACCTGAAGATTGCTACGTCGGTTATGATATAGACTCGCCATTATAACTGAAGATTGCTACATCGATTATGATATAGACTCGCCATTATAACTGAAGATTGCTACGTCGATTATGATATAGACTCGCCATTATAACTGAAGATTGCTACGTCGATTATGATATAGACTCGCCATTACAACTGAAGATTGCTACGTCGATTATGATATAGACTCGCCATTATAACTGAAGATTGCTACATCCATTATGATATAGACTTGCCATTATAACTGAAGATTGCTACATCCATTATGATATAGACTCGCCATTATAACTGAAGATTGCTACATCCATTATGATATAGACTTGCCATTATAACTGAAGATTGCTACATTGATTTTCTTGTTGTATTTTGTGTCCTAGCTGAATGAGAGAGGTATGGCTGGGTTCAAGATTGAGGCCATTGATATTCAGCAAACCCTGGGAGAGGAAGGATGGTTCCCAGAGGGTGGAAAGCTCTACATCAGGGCGGAGGTGATTGAAGAGGCATCCGGTCACCGGGAAGTGGAAGAGAGTCTCTCATGTCAATTTGTCCGATCACCTTATGTATTTACTTTCTCCAGATCCTCTCAGTATTTTAAACCAGCGCTGCCATATGACCTGAAGGTAACTATATGCCGAGTGCAGTACAATTGTATTGGTAGGTTTTCCCGACGGCCTGCATGTTATGTTATATAGGTTCCAGGCATGGGTCCGTTACTCCAGGAAAGGGGCTTTAAATCCTCTTAACTCACTCACTCACCCCTTTACTCCAGGAATCGAGTTCACCGGATGATATGACAGGTCTGTGTTAATTGCTGGCGACAGTCACAATCAAAGCGTGTCTGAGATACCTCATTCTCCAGATAACGACTACAATTACAAGCGTCTAGGGTGCACTCCAGAGATTCTTCCATTCGGCATGGAATAGATTATGGGTCCGTTTTTCGGCCACCAGTTGTCGTAAAACCTTCAACCCAAATCACTTATATGTATATATTTTCTGAAAGAGCATGATCAAACTATTATTTTAAGATATAACACTGCTATGTTATAGAAAAATTAAACTCGAACATTCTCCTCCGTGCTTGCTTCATTATTCCTAGAAAACCGCTTAAAAATGTCGAAAAATGGTCAAATTCGGCTCAATTTCCAGAAAAATCTGTAAGAGCGATTTCAATTAAACTTCTTACTCACGTTCCCTGGTCCGGTCTCAACTTAAAAAGGCAAACCAAAGTGGGTGTCAATCTGCCCGTTTTTTGTCAGATTTTCTTCCCGTAAATGAGTCCCGATTTTTAGGCACACCCAAGGGGCATAACTGAGGCAGGACAAAATTTACTCCATGATCCCGATTAGCGTGTAGACGAAGCCAGCACTCGATTTGTACGTACTCGTTTGCAGCGTTGATAATGCTGAATAGGATGGTATTATAGATATAAGCTATTAAGAAGACAAGCAGAATTATGATGTAGCAGAACAAGGGCAGTCTATCGTATTATGAAATTAGAGAGGGGCCATTACTACGAAACTGTGGAGGGCCACCTTAAGGGGCAGGAAGTTTTTTACGAAATTGATTATTCACATTTATCGTAATCTCTGAGTGTTCGCGAGTATGGCGGTATACAACACTTGCCAGTTATACATATTATTGTGGGAAATCCGACCGATAACTTTCACCCTACCCCATCTTTGTTTTGATCACTTTTGCCAATTCTAGCAGGATTTTCGAGAACAAAACTCAAAATTAACCTATTTCTTCTTAATAATGGGCATCCATTCGGCAATATGAAGGCCGTGGTTGTTTTTCCGCTTTCCAATGATAGCAGAAACGCGGGAAAATGCAAATGAAAGATGTAACCAAGTCAAATTATTGGTAATTTTGCACTAAATTTTCTCCTAGAAACATGGGAAATACTTCAGAAACTTGAGAAATAATTCGTAAAACCATAATATTATACATCCATTCCATCCTTTATGGACTGTAAATGGGTTCTCTTGTAAAGAAAATTTACACTGGCAAATTTATATCATTCTGATAGGACCTCGTTCTGCCATAATATCCACCGAAATCTCATTCCAGGGGGAGAGAACTCCTTTATGGAATACAGTATGCAATAACTTCAATAGTATACTAATGGACACACTGTGGATTATTTTAATCCAACTCCTGGTCTTCTTTCCACCTGCTTCCGAAAATAGCGCTTCAGGTGTAACTAGGCAGTCAAATTAAACAATCTGGCGTAATGACACATCTCCGCTCCGTAACGGAGTCTACATTAAGATAATGCATAGACTCCACTATTATGCCTTAAAGGATGCACTCCAGAGATTCTTCCATTCGGCATGGAATAGACTATGGGTCCGTTTTTCGGCCACCAGTTGTCGTAAAACCTTCAACCCAAATCACTTATATGTATATATTTTCTGAAAGAGCATGATGAAACTATTATTTTAAGATATAACACTGCTATGTTATAGAAAAATTAAACTCGAGCATTCTCCTCCGTGCTTGCTTCATTATTCCTAGAAAACCGCTTAAAAATGTCGAAAAATGGTCAAATTCGGCTCAATTTCCAGAAAAATCTGTAAGAGCGATTTCAATTAAACTTCTTACTCACGTTCCCTGGTCCGGTCTCAACTTAAAAAGGCAAACAAAAGTGGGTGTCAACCTGCCCGTTTTTTGTCAGATTTTCTTCCCGTAAATGAGTCCCGATTTTTAGGCACACCCAAGGGGCATAACTGAGGCAGGACAAAATTTACTCCATGATCCCGATTAGCGTGTAGACGAAGCCAGCACTCGATTTGTACGTACTCGTTTGCAGCGTTGATAATGCTGAATAGGATGGTATTATAGATATAAGCTATTAAGAAGACAAGAAGAATTATGATGTAGCAGAACAAGGGCAGTCTATCGTATTATGAAATTAGAGAGGGGCCATTACTACGAAACTGTGGAGGGCCACCCTAGTCCGTCATCCATAATTCAGCCGTCGTCCATTAGAGAATATCCGCGTCCATAAGCCAAAGACCTATTCCATATTGCATATAACAGTATTAGCACCAAATTCAAAAAAGACAATCATAGTATACATAAACATAGGCTTGTTTCCTGCAATAGAGAAGCGGTCAACAATGGCGGCAAGACATCATGATGTTCCAAAATATCAAATCCGTATCGCTGATCAGTATTCTTAATCCATAATATTCGTTGCAAAGTCGTCATCTAAAGAATGATGTATCTCAGTCAGGCTTTGATTGTGACTGTTCATATGATTACCATGTGGATCTTAAAGTACATGGGTTCATACGGCCCCTAGCCCCGGGTTAAGCGGAATTAGACACAAGTGACGATTGACGATTAAGATTATTGATCAGCGATACGGATTTGATATTTTAGGAACAGTATAATGTCTTGCTGGCATCATTGAAAACTCTCGACCGCGTCTCTCTTGCGAAAAACTAGCCTATACACTATGATTGCTTTTGGTTTTGGTTCTAAAGCTGTTATATGGAATATGGAATAGGTCTTCTTTAATGAACGACGGCTGAATACTGAACGACGGACTAGACGCTTCTATTTCAGTGTTTGTGTAATCTCAACGGTGAAAAATGTGCTTTACTGCGAGAGTACTGTCATAAAAGCAAACGAAAAGATGACCATTGTTTGCTTCGTGAACTTTCGTTCATCTTTTTGAATTACAGATCGATATAATCGGGGAAATGCTCCGTTCGTGTTTCACACGATTTTTCGTTCATCACTTTGTATTACAGATCGATGCCAAATTTACAGATGGGAAACCTGCGAAAGATCTTAAAGTAAAAATAGTCGCAATCGGCAGACAAGGAAATAAACAGGTGCCACTACAGACGCGTGCCAAGGGAGAGTATAATATCATTCCGCTGAACAAAATAGGCAAAGGAACGATGACAGTTGATTTGGTCAGAAATCTGGATTATGTCGATATATCAGTAAGTATACATGGTATATGGAGATCAGTGATCTAGATCACTTTCGTCTAGTATGATGGAGTAATCCAAATGACTTCCCGGCATAGTGTCTCGGAATCTGGAATCAATCGTTCCCCCAGATTAATACGGATCATTAATTGGTCCATATAATTTTGAGTATTTCGACTGTCATCTTCAAGTCATTGGTCTGCGTGCTAATTGAGTGATATCTGTATATTTCAAAGACACAGCCATTATACAACCGAATAACAAGATAATCTATAATGTTTGCGTTTCGAAGACAAATTGGTCACTAGAGTCGTGGACAAATGTAACCGAATACCTCGCTTACTTGTACCATCTACAGTCACTAGAGTCGTGGACAAATGTAACCGAATACCTCACTCACTTGTACCATCTACAGTCACTAGAGTTGTGGACAAATGTAACCGAATACCTCGCTCACTTGTACCATCTACATAGGAAGCGCCTCTCTATTAAAAAGATTCTTTCAACCCTGTGGGGCTCTCGGGGATTGACCTGGGGTGTCTTTCTGCTCAATGCAGGTCATGGTAAGAATAGGCCTCATCCCCTCAGAGAGCTCGCCGTAACAGGCGACTAATTGGGGCACCCTACTCGTGGGGTTCCCCGGTGTGAAAAGAAGTAGGACCCTACCCCAGTGGTTTCCGGATGTGGAAAGGTATAGGAACCAAACTTTGTGATGTGACTGAAATATTGTTGAACATGACGTTAATTCAGATTCACTCAGAGAATCTTCCTTATATAAACTCAAGCTTAGCCATTGTTTCTTGATATTCATTGTTTCATTGTTACGTCAGAGGTGAGGAGCTATGCCGGTACATAATCTGCACCCGGCAGAACGAATATATTGATATTTGTCATAATATGGTGTTGCACAATTCCATAGGTTACCTCGATAGACCCGGACCTAGAGGACAATCAACAAAGCAAGGGGGTATTCCTCATACGACCATACAGCAGCCCGTCAAACAGTTATATCACCGTACACGCTAATAAAGACATTGTTGAGGTGAGTAAGACAGGCTGGAACAGCTTGTAGTACAGCAAACATGAGGATTGTTTATTCTCATACAATAGAGTAAAACCCATAAAAACGACATACGGCAATGTTACTTCATCTAGTATTATACATATTATATACATGACAATTTAGTTTGTTGGTGTCATTCTATGCAGACAGTCGCCTCGTCGTTTGGAAATTGTATCTTAAATAGGTTCAAAGTTATTGAGTGAAAACGACATTTTAACCTCAATATCTGGAGAGAGGTTATCGCTAACTGTTGATAATGGATTGCCATATTTGAATTATATATAATCAATATATCTGATTTATGTGGCCAGGAGGCATGGTTTGAAGAGCCCATCAAGTTGTATCTTAGTAATAGTTGCATGCTACAAACTGAATTATCGGTGGAAGCAGGGTCTTGCCTCCGCCTTTCTTGAAAGCATCGTTCACTTTGTCTTTTGAGAAATCACTCGAGGGTAGCTGGCACATGTTTCAAGCGATATTTTTTTCAATGGCGCCGACCACCCCCACCCCCGTCCTCCTGTGAATCTTAACCCTACCAGGCCTGGGGGCATTATGGCCCCCCCCCCTACCAAACTTTCTGCACTATCTCCGGAACGACGAAAAATGGAGTGCTGAAACTCCCGGACTTTATAGTTTATCATATTGGGGTCATTTTGAGCCCATTTGCACAACCCCCTGAGCAGAGGATCATGGGTAAATTCAAGATGGCGGCCACGTGGTGTACCAGAAAAGTGATGTTTTTGTCACATTTCTTCAAAATTTCTGCTTTTCCGCGATGAAAAGTGGGCAAAAACTATTTTATTTCACATCACATTAATATTTACTAATTTATCGTGCATTTTTTGCGGAAAAATTGCATAAATAAAAAATTAGGAAAATCCGACCGAAAAATCGACCAAAAAATGCAGTTTTTGAAAATGACGTCACTGTGACGTCATCAAAGCGGCCATCTTGGATTTTTTACATTTTCTGGTAGAGCTTGACCCAAAGGTATAGTGTGGTAAGTTTCAGCCCCCTAGCTCAAGGGATAAGAAAAATAATTAGGGGGCCATTTCGCCTCCCCCAGGCCTGGACAGGTCCCAAAAAGCCCAGCCCAGATAGGGTTAACCAGTCCCTAAATGGATAAATTCATTGCGAACTTGTACTTTTGTGTTTATATAGGTTGGAAAGCTTTTGACCGTCCAGGTGTTAGCAACCAACAGCAAAGATATTTCAAGATTGAATTTCTTGGTAAGTTGTCTGATGGCGAATTGTTGTCCCTTGAGGATTTGTTTGTTTGTTGCCAACCTGGTCCCAACTAAACATTTATATGTCTGATTGCCATTCTGGGCCTAACTAAACATTTATATCTCTGATTGCCATTCCGGCCCTAATTAAACATTTATATCTCTGTTTGCCATTCCGGCCCTAACTAAACATTTATATCTCTGATTGCCATTCCGGCCGTAACTACATATTTATATCTCTGATTGCCATTCCGGCTCTAACAAAACATTTATATATCTGATTGCCATTCCTGCCATAACTAAGCATTTATATCTCTGATTGCCATTCCGGCCCTAACTAAACGTTTATATCTCTGATTGCCAATCTGGCCCTAACTGAACATTTATATCTTTGATTGCCATGTCGAACCTAGCTAAACATTTATATCTCTGATTGCCATTCCGGTTCTAACTACAGATTTATATCTTTGATTGCCATTCCGGCCCTAAATGGACATTTGCATCTCTGATTGTCATTTCGACCCTAACTAAACATTTATATCTCTGATTGCCATTCCGGTTCTAACTACAGATTTATATCTCTGATTGCGATTCCGGCCCTAAATGGACATTTATATCTCTGATTGTCATTCTGGTCCTAACTACACATTTATATCTCTGATTGCCATTCTGGTCCTAACTACACATTTATATCTTTGATTGCCATTCCGGCCCTAACTGAAAATTTATATCTCCGATTGCCAATCTGGCCCTAACTGAACATTTATATCTTTGATTGCCATTTCGACCCTAACTAGACAGTTATATCTCTGATTGCCATGCCGGTTCTAACTACAGATTTATATCTCTGATTGCCATTCCGGCCCTAAATGGACATTTATATCTCTGATTGTCATTTCGACCCTAACTAAACATTTATATCTCTGATTGCCATTCCGGTTCTAACTACAGATTTATATCTCTGATTGCCATTCCGGCCCTAAATGGACATTTATATCTGTGATTGTCATTCTGGTCCTAACTACATATTTATATCTCTGATTGCCATTCTGGTCCTAACTGAACATTTATATCTCTGATTGCCATTCTGGTCCTAACTAAACATTTATATCTCTGATTGCCAATCTGGCCCTAACTGAACATTTATATCTTTGATTGCCATTTCGACCCTAACTAAACAGTTATATCTCTGATTGCCATGCCGGTTCTAACTACAGATTTATATCTCTGATTGCCATTCCGGCCCTAAATGGACATTTATATCTCTGATTGTCATTTCGACCATAACTAAACATTTATATCTCTGATTGCCATTCCGGTTCTAACTACAGATTTATATCTCTGATTGCCATTCTGGCCCTAACTAAGCATTTATATCTCTGACTGCCATTCTGGTCCTAACTACACATTTATATCTCTGATTGCCATTCTGGTCCTAACTACACATTTATATCTTTCATTGCCATTCCGCGCCTAACTGAACACATATCTCCGATTGCCATTCTGGTCCTAACTACATATTTATATCCCTGATTGCCATTCTGGTCCTAACTGAACATTTATATCTCTGATTGACATTCTGGTCCTAACTAAACATTTATATCTCTGATTGTCATTTTGGTCCTAACTTCACATTGATATCTTTGATTGCCATTCTGGTCCTAACTAAACATTTATATCTCTGATTGTCATTCCGGCCCTAACTAAACATTTATATCTCTGATTGCCATTCCGGCCCTAACTACACATTTATATCTCTGATTGCCATTCTGGTCCTAACTACACATTTATATCTCTGATTGCCATTCTGGTCATAACTACACATTTATATCTTTGATTGCCATTCCGGCCCTAACTGAACATTTATATCTCCGAATGCCATTCTGGTCCTAACTACATATTTATATCCCTGATTGCCATTCTGGTCCTAACTGAACATTTATATCTCTGATTGCCAATCTGGTCCTAACTAAACATTTATATCTCTGATTGTCATTTTGGTCCTAACTACACATTGATATCTTTGATTGCCATTCTGGTCCTAACTAAACATTTATATCTCTGATTGTCATTCCGGCCCTAACTAAACATTTATATCTCTGATTGCCATTCCGGCCCTAACTATACATTTATATCTTTGATTGCCATGCTGGGCCTAACTAAACGTTTATATCTCTGATTGCCATTCCGGCTCCAACTAAACATTTATATCTCTGATTGCCATTCTGGCCCTAACTGAACATTTATATCTCTGATTGCCATTTCGACCCTAACTAAATATTTATATCTCTGATTGCCATTCCGGTTCTAACTACAGATTTATATCTCTGATTGCCATTCCGGCCCTAAATGGACATTTATATCTCTGATTGTCATTCTGGTCCTAACTACACATTTATATCTCTGATTGCCATTCCGACCCTAACTAAACATTTATATCTCTGATTGCTATTCCGGCCCTAAATGGACATTTATATCTCTGATTGTCATTTCGACCATAACTAAACATTTATATCTCTGATTGCCATTCCGGTTCTAACTACAGATTTATATCTTTGATTGCCATTCCGGCCCTAAATGGACATTTGCATCTCTGATTGTCATTTCGACCCTAACTAAACATTTATATCTCTGATTGCCATTCCGGCCCTAACTACACATTTATATCTCTGATTGCCATTCTGGTCCTAACTACACATTTGTATCTCTGATTGCCATTCTGGTCCTAACTACACATTTATATCTTTGATTGCCATTCCAGCCCTAACTGAACATTTATATCTCCGATTGCCATTCTGGTCCTAACTACATATTTATATCTCTGATTTCCATTCTGGTCCTAACTGAACATTTATATCTCTGATTGACATTCTGGTCCTAACTAAACATTTATATCTCTGATTGCCATTTCGACCCTAACTAAACAGTTATATCTCTGATTGCCATGCCGGTTCTAACTACAGATTTATATCTCTGATTGCCATTCCGGCCCTAAATGGACATTATATCTCTGATTGTCATTTCGACCCTAACTAAACATTTATATCTCTGATTGCCATTCCGGTTCTAACTACATATTTATATCTCTGATTGCCATTCCGGCCCTAACTACACATTTATATCTCTGATTGCCATTCTGGTCCTAACTACACATTTATATCTCTGATTGCCATTCTGGTCCTAACTACACATTTATATCTTTGATTGCCATTCCGGCCCTAACTGAACATTTATATCTCCGATTGCCATTCTGGTCCTAACTACATATTTATATCTCTGATTGCCATTCTGGTCCTAACTGAACATTTATATCTCTGATTGCCATTCTGGTCCTAACTAAACATTTATATCTCTGATTGTCATTTTGGTCCTAACTACACATTGATATATTTGATTGCCATTCTGGTCCTAACTAAACATTTATATCTCTGATTGTTATTCCGGCCCTAACTAAACATTTATATCTCTGATTGCCATTCCGGCCCTAACTAAACATTTATATCTTTGATTGCCATGCTGGGCCTAACTAAACGTTTATATCTCTGATTGCCATTCCGGCCCTAACTAAACATTTATATCTCTGATTGCCATTCAGGCCCTAACTGAACATTTATATCTCTGATTGCCATTTCGACCCTAACTAAATATTTATATCTCTGATTGCCATTCCGGTTCTAACTACAGATTTATATCTCTGATTGCCATTCCGGCCCTAAATGGACATTTATATCTCTGATTGTCATTCTGGTCCTAACTACACATTTATATCTCTGATTGCCATTCTGGTCCTAACTACACATTTATAGCTTTGATTACCATTCTGGTCCCAACTACACATTTATATCTTTGATTGCCATTCTGGTCCTAACTGCACATATATATCTCTGATTGCCATGCTGGGCCTAACTAAACGTTTATATCTCTGATTGCCTTTCTGGGCCTAACTAAAGATTTATATCTCTGATTGCCATTCTGGTCCTAACTACACATTGATATATTTGATTGCCATTCTGGTCCTAACTAAACATTTATATCTCTGATTGTCATTCCGGCCCTAACTAAACATTTATATCTCTGATTGCCATTCTGGGCCTAACTACACATTTATATCTCTGATTGCCATTCCGGCCCTAACTACACATTTATATCTCTGATTGCCATTCTGGTCCTAACTACACATTTGTATCTCTGATTGCCATTCTGGTCCTAACTACACATTTATATCTTTGATTGCCATTCCAGCCCTAACTGAACATTTATATCTCCGATTGCCATTCTGGTCCTAACTACATATTTATATCTCTGATTGCCATTCTGGTCCTAACTGAACATTTATATCTCTGATTGCCATTCTGGTCCTAACTAAACATTTATATCTCTGATTGCCAATCTGGCCCTAACTGAACATTTATATCTTTGATTGCCATTTCGACCCTAACTAAACAGTTATATCTCTGATTGCCATGCCGGTTCTAACTACAGATTTATATCTCTGATTGCCATTCCGGCCCTAAATGGACATTTATATCTCTGATTGTCATTTCGACCCTAACTAAACATTTATATCTCTGATTGCCATTCCGGTTCTAACTACAGATTTATATCTCTGATTGCCATTCTGGCCCTAACTAAGCATTTATATCTCTGACTGCCATTCTGGTCCTAACTACACATTTATATCTCTGATTGCCATTCTGGTCCTAACTACACATTTATATCTTTCATTGCCATTCCGCGCCTAACTGAACACATATCTCCGATTGCCATTCTGGTCCTAACTACATATTTATATCCCTGATTGCCATTCTGGTCCTAACTGAACATTTATATCTCTGATTGACATTCTGGTCCTAACTAAACATTTATATCTCTGATTGTCATTTTGGTCCTAACTTCACATTGATATCTTTGATTGCCATTCTGGTCCTAACTAAACATTTATATCTCTGATTGTCATTCCGGCCCTAACTAAACATTTATATCTCTGATTGCCATTCCGGCCCTAACTAAACATTTATATCTTTGATTGCCATGCTGGGCCTAACTAAACGTTTATATCTCTGATTGCCATTCCGGCCCTAACTAAACATTTATATCTCTGATTGCCATTCAGGCCCTAACTGAACATTTATATCTCTGATTGCCATTTCGACCCTAACTAAATATGTATATCTCTGATTGCCATTCCGGTTCTAACTACAGATTTATATCTCTGATTGCCATTCCGGCCCTAAATGGACATTTATATCTCTGATTGTCATTCTGGTCCTAACTACACATTTATATCTCTGATTGCCATTCCGACCCTAACTAAACATTTATATCTCTGATTGCCATTCTGGTCCTAACTACACATTTATATCTCTGATTGCCATTCCGGCCCTAACTGAACATTTATATCTCCGATTGCCATTCTGGTCCTAACTACATATTTATATTTCTGATTGCCATTCCGGCCCTAACTAAACATTTATATCTCTGATTGCCATTTTGGTCCTAACTACACATTGATATATTTGATTGCCATTCCGGCCGTAACTAAGCATTTATATCTCTGGTTGCCATTCCGGCCCTAACTAAACATTTATATCTCTGATTGCCATTCCGGCCCTAACTACACATTTATATCTCCGATTGCCAGTCCGGCCCTAACTAAGCATTTATATCTCTGATTGCCATTCCGGCCCTAACTGAACATTTATATCTCCGATTGCCATTCTGATCCTAACTACATATTTATATATCTGATTGCCATTCCGGTCCTAACTGAACATTTATATCTCCGATTGCCATTCTGGTCCTAACTACACATTGATATCTTTGATTGCCATTCTGGTCCTAACTAAACATTTATATCTCTGATTGTCGTTTTGATCCTATCTACACATTGATATATTTGATTGCCATTCTGGTCCTAACTACACATTTATAGCTTTGATTACCATTCTGGTCCCAACTACACATTTATATCTTTGTTTGCCATTCTGGTCCTAACTGCACATATATATCTCTGATTGCCATGCTGGGCCTAACTAAACGTTTATATCTCTGATTGCCTTTCTGGCTCTAACTAAACATTTATATCTCTGATTGCCATTCTGGTCCTAACTACACATTTATATGTCTGATTGCCATTCTGGCCCTAACTAAGCATTTATATATATCATTGCCATTCTGGCCCTAACTGAGCATTTATATCTCTGATTGCCATTCTGACCCTAACTGAACATTTATATCTCTGATTGTCATTTTGGTCCTAACTACACATTGATATCTTTGATCGCCATTCTGGTCCTAACTAAGCATTTATATCTCTGATTGCCATTCTGGTCCTAACTAAACATTTATATTCTGATTGTCATTCTGGTTCTAACTAAACATTTATATCTCTGATTGCCATTCCGACCCTAACTAATCATTTATATATTTGATTGCCATTCTGGCTCTTACTAAACATTTATGTTTGGACTAAAGTAATCGCCTGAAGTTCAAATGTTTCAATTCATTTGACACTTCACTGTAATTCAAAACATGCGTATTAGCAACTCTCTCAGAAATATTTGGTTAAAAGTCCTGAACTGATCAGGCTGTATATCCACAACTCAATTTCAGGGATTTTGGCTGAAATTCAGGGCTGATTACATATAGTAATGTCGTCACATTGTTCCAAGTCTTCTTCGAGACTATATATATTCACTTCATTCACATTCAACTATTCTACATCACTGGTAACACAGAACATATCAACACGAAACCAAATGATTTAATTAGGAACAACCTTAATGGCCCATGATAAAGGAACCCGGTATTTGAAGGACAAACTGTTTCGCTGCTGTTGTCAATGGTAAGATGCATAACTGATTGATATTTTGCTGTGTCCGTCAATGGACAACAGACAATACATGCTACAGATTCGTTACGTCAATCTGCAATACTGTCTGATAATTGCTGTACTTCAGAAAATGTCAGCCCAAGAACCATATATGTGAAACAACACTTCCAATGACTTAGAAGATAGCATGACATTCGCAGTGGTTTCATCACGTTTCAGCGAATTCAAAGGGATAATGCGCTTTTCCATTGCCCAATCTTTGTTTAGTGGCAAGTATACTGCAACACTAGGTTGTTACTTAGTAAAGTGTTGAAATATTTCAAGGGTTTGATCAGACATCTCCAACATTGTGGATATCGTCAGATATGTAGAAAAATAGATGAGGAGAATGAGGTCTTGAGAGGTTAGACGCAACAATACATACTTGGAGCATCTGTTGTAGGTGATGTCCCGTGGTGCAGTGGTTGGTCAGGCGACGATCGTTCGAGCAGCTGGCCTTACGACAACGCATCACTTTACGGTAACCCCGGCAATGGTGCCCAGTGTGCGGGTTGTCGGCTACTACATCAAGGGTACAGAGGTCATAGCCGACTCGCTATGGGTGGACGTGGTGGACAAGTGTGAACATGAGGTAGGTGTGCTGACTCCCTGATTGGTTGGATTCTCTCTCTATTTCCTCCAGGAGCCAATGAAAATACCGGATTTATTTTTGAAAACTGGAATCAACTGTTTTGAAACTGGACGTTATCCCCTGATTCCCTGGAATGTCCATGATAATCCGTCATCATGATTGCAATATTGTAGGCCATCTTCAATAAGCAGGTCTGGATACTCTCTAACACAACTGCATGTAATCGCATACTGCGAGACTATTAAATGGACTGTTTGTTTTCAGTAACGATCAACGAATGGGCGGCGTTGTAGCGAATTTCGCCACGGTCAGAGACACACCGTGTTTATGATGAGCATACGCTATAGGACGATTTTTTTGACGTCATTGAGAGAATGACGCGTGAGCGTCTCTCCAGCCAAAACATTCACAGATACATGTACTTACAAATGAGTTCAAAGGGGATGAAATATACGACACATTGTTTGGCTTCTAATTTGCTCAAATATGGGTATATTCGAAGAGGTCACGATGTCATCAGAAGACGGTACACATGATGACGTGTTCAACCCCAATAAGCCTGGGGACGTAATATATACCTTGATTAATACCATAGGTTACTTTTGAAGCGTATCAGCCTGATAAATCTGGTGACCTGATATTAAGTCTATGGTATAAGGCTGTTCTCTTATGAATACGACTATATGCAGACGTTTTGAAAAAAATACTGTCATTGCAAAGTCCGTTCCTTCTCATTCACTAAATGCTGTATACACGATCTTCTCGCTGTGGATAATCGTTATATATATGACGCAGTGAAGGCTATGTGTGGATCTACAGATAGCCCTAACAGCACATCATATTTAGACCTATATCTCTATAAAATGAAGCGGATATTCTCTCTCGTAGATTTTACGTCACGACAGTTGATTTTAATTTCAACATCGTAAACTATCTCTTTCTGGATAGTAATATTCCAATGGGACCTGCATATGGCGTATACATCCTGGGGTGTTGATTAAAATCGTCACAGTTTGCAGATGATCTAGCGAATGCTTCCAGGCGAGATATGTACTCCCCGTTTTCGAGTCCTTCTAGAATATTGCTATCCAGAAATGGGTACCTGTGTGATAAAAACGGTGGTCCCCAGACACCGGTCTCCTATGCTTTAAATAGGGCGGGCTCTGATATCCAAGTGATCCTTTTCAGATGTCAGTGTCCGGGCTGGGTTAAAGCATAGCAAGCGGACACCCATATCTGAGGGACCACCGTTTCCGTCACACCGGTAGTTATTTATTTCAGTATTGTATTCCTCTCTCTACTCGACGTGAGTGGACGTGAGAGAAAGTCCTGGTATAGGTTCAGATATGATGTTCCATCTGGGCTATCATTAGTTTCTCTGAAATCCAATGAAGGGGGAGAGGTAAATATCCTTCACAAGGTCGCTTATACAGAGAATATCAGATGCTAGGATGTCATCCATATAACGTTTGGTGAATGAGAAAGAACGGGCTTTGGAATCGTTATCTTTGTCTATTTCATCATATACGTGTATATGTATCACACGTGTATCGCACGAGAAAAGATATAGGTGTATCACACGTGTATCGCACGAGAACAGATATAGGTGTATCACGAGAACAGATATAGGCGTATCACGAGAACAGATATAGGCGTATCACGAGAACAGATATAGGTGTATCACACGAGAACAGATATAGGTGTGGTGCACAATTTGTAGTTTCAGGAATAAAAATACGCCCTTGGTTTATAGTATTGTCGAATTTCACATAGATAGTGTTAATGAGAAATTCTATAAAAAATAAAAATTCTAGCAGTTCTGTATTAAAGAAACATCAGGGCGGACAAGAATGTGTGCCAGCCTGATAACCATCAGACCAAATATTATGTCATAGGTTATAATTGAGGCGGATAAGAAAGTGTATCAGCCGGACAAGCCTGGAGATCTGATATTACGTGGTGACCCTGGTACACTGGTGGGATTACTGGCTGTTGATGAGGCCGTCTATCTGCTGAACACCCGAGATATCCTGACCAGAAAAAGCGTAAGTCACATACATGCCACTGTTTATCTGATGTTATCATAAACTCAGAGCGATCTATCGAAGAATAATTTTGTTACCAGCCAAGAGGACAATGATCAGCAGCGAACAAGGGCCTCGAGCCTTGAGCCCAAAAATACAGTACGCCCACTTTCCAGTTACCGTATCCTACTGGTAGGATAGCAGTAGGATAGCTGGAGGATAGCTGTACCATCCACGTATCATGGCCGGACCCTCCACGGATGATGGCTGGATGATGGCCGGATCCTCCGTGGATGATGGCCGGATCATCCGTGGATGATGGCTGGATCATCCACGGATGATGGTCGGACCATCCACGGATGATGGTCGGATCCTCCACGTATGGTTTGGGCCGTGAACTGACGTGCCTGCACTATACTGAGTTTCACTGATAGATAATCCTATGTTTTCGACGAGTTATAATCGCATATAATGCGGGATTATTTCTGATCGATGAAAATAATCTAAAAGAAAGGGGGTTTACGGTATATTCATTGAAAAGTATAAATTCATCTGTTTATGAAGTGGATGCGTGAAGATTCGTATATTTATGTTCTTGTATTGTCAATGGCTCACAATGTGCGGAGAAAAATATCGACACTCCTATCGTACTACCCGTAATTTGCATCTTTTATTGTAACGGTTGTCCTCTACTTCTACTTCAGTCTATTATCTTGATTATTCTCGCAAATATGTATTAGTTTAGCACAGGGTAATGCAATAAATTTGATCTGCGATTGGCGTTTTCCGATCGCGAAGAAAATGTTCTTGTGTGTGTGTATATATATATGCTCTCAGCGAGGTCCGCGCTATACTTTTCGCACATGTGCGTAGATTTCGTCATATCTCTCTTTTCGTATAGGGCCTGCATTTTCTCTTTGGAAAACGTATGTAATCAATCTCAAAAGAGTATATTCCAACTTTAAAATGACTACATAATAAGCTAATAGTTCGGGCAAAATAGTACGCCCATAATAAATTTAAGTAATATTTATTTGATCAGTCTAATTTTCTAATAAAATTTACTTTGTGAATGTATGGTTTCTATTCGCAACTTTACTTTTATTCACATCTGGAGATTTTTTTGCTATTGTATCTTCATAATCTTTGATTAATTCTGTCAATGTCAGAGAAAAGGGAACCCTTGGTAAGTAACGCTGTTGAAATAGTATATTGTGTCCACCTTCGCATGCAAAATTATTTTCGCCACTTGCCATTCTGGTTGATTTATTTATTTAATTGTTCAGTTGAATTTCAACTTTCACAGAAACTGTTTTGTTCCATCAAACCACCTTTTGTCTGCGTATGTTCACCAGTCTATTATGTTGTTAGTACGTTGATTGAACTCTGTGTCATTTCCGACTTCGATGTGTCACTTCTGACTTCGATGCTCATAAACAAGATGCTTTATTTATCCATATACAAATTTCTGAATCAATTCATAAATTTACAAGCACTATATATATATTTTAAAACAAATAAAAATATATAATTTGAAATATATATATAGCGGAGATTATTGTACAGTTTCGTATAAATCTATTTCAGTAATTGACTTTATCAGAAAGATAATAGTAATCCATTGATTATGGTTTTATAATAGTAGATCCCATTTTATTGTTTTCGTTTTATTTTTTTTATTTTATTCCAATTACGCATACTTACCACTTTCTAATATACTCATCGTCACGCTAGTCCAATGCTAGTCTGCTAATACTAGTAGCCAGATAAATCATGCGATTATCTACTGAAAGTTATCGATCTTCACTTTTGAAGTGACGATGATATAATCACAACTCAAATATAGAATATTATATCACAATGACTTCCATTATCGGAGTTACTTTTATTTTACTTTTGATACCGATCCCTTAATGATACGCTGAAACCAGTGGATGTAATACGCCTCATCTATATGTCTTCGCTGGTATATTGCATGGTACAGCTAACGCAAATATAGATGTACGGTCTGCAAGGTTAATTAGGTAGTCTACAGACTTTTGATTTTGAAATCAGGCCATTTTCCCTTCTCTAAAGTTCTAAAAAAAAAAAGATTTTGAGTTTAATTTTGGAGATTAGATTGTTGGGGTGCCTTCCCTTCTTGATTCATAAAGAACATATGCATGCAAACATTAACTGTGGAAATTGATGTTTTCGGGCAGCTTCCCATACGGTTAAAGAATGTATACGACAGTATATTCAATTGCCCCGAACATCTTGACAAGAATATATAATATATGAGAAACCAAATAATTAATTACTCAGAAGGTAGTCTCCTTAACAAAATGCATTCAGCCTAAACGATTCTTTTGTGAATAGGATTTCGCCATAACGTGCAAACGATGCGGACGACCGCTGGTTAGAAACGATTCGATTTAACAGCTTGCGTAAAGATCCCACATAGCAGAAAGAAAAGAGATACCAATGGTAGTACGAAATAAGACAGAAAAATGAGAAATAATGTGGAATTCTACTTTTATCTCCATCATTATACATCCCCAGGTTTGTTGGCTAATGGTTCTATATAGAACCCTCAAAATATGGTTCTATATAGAACCCTCGAAATATGGTTCTGTATAGAACCCTCAAAATATGGTTCTATATAGAACCCTCAAGAAATGGTTCTATATAGAACCCTCAAAAAATGGTTCTATATGGAACCATTTCAAGATGGTTCTACACAGAACCCTCTCATGAAGGTTCTGTGGGACCATGTGAAGGGTTCTATGTAGAACCATTTTTAAGGGTTTCAGGTCGATCCATTAAATGTTCCCAACAGAGCTAGGAGTTTTATGTGGATGTTATAGAACACCAATTGTTCTATACAAAAGTTTCTGCATAGACATCTTTTTCATGAAGGAAATTCGTAGCTGTAGGATTTACAACTGGTATGATAATGGACTAAACTAAGAACATGCACAGGTAAAAACATGAGAAGACCTGCAGTCAGGTTTGTAAAGATCACTTCATTTATTAAAACAACAGCCAGAATATCTTGAACATATGGTCATAAGCACCGAAAACTTCATGTTCGACAGCAAATGCGATGAACATCATACCACTTCAATATTATGACAAAACTCGAAAGATACTATTGCACTATACTATGGGGAGATTCATACATGAAACACACATCAGCCCCCACAACTAGGTTCCTGCGGAGGCAAAAATTCCTGTGGTATTGGAATATTCCCCATTTAACACAATGTTAAAGATAGTGCCACGGCACTGTAGCTCATCTGGCTGTAACTGGCAAAAGTAGCTGTAAGAATTTTTTACTAAAGAACTGCAATAGATGAGTTTCTAATTGTGTTGTCCCCCTTGAACACTGAATGATCCATGATTTCATAACAAAGTTTCAGGGGAAATTCAAGATGCGGCCATATTGGATTTTCGACATGGACCAAAAAAGGTATCTTGCACAACCGGACCACAAGGTAAACCTGTGTACCCATTTTGACAAAGATCCATGCAGTAATTTCCTGAGAATTCACGATAACAAAATTCCATGGGAAAATTCAAGATGGCCGCCTGGTGGTCATATTGGATTTTCAAATTGGACCAGAAAATTTATCTTGCACAACTAGACTCCAAGGGGAACCTGTGTATCAAATTTGAGAAAGATCAAGGCAGTAGTTCCTGAGAAATCGTGATAAAGTTTCAAGGGAAAATCCAAGATGGCTGCCTGGTGGCAATATTGGACTTTCGAATCAAATCACAAAAGGTATCTCGCACAACTAGACCCCAAGGTGAACCTGTGTACCAAATTTGAGAAAGATCCATGCAGTACTTCAAGAGAAATAGCAATAACAATGTTTCATGGGGAAATTCAAGATGGCCGCCTGGTGGCCATATTGGATTTTTAAATCAGACCACAAAAGGTATCTTGCACAACTAGACCCAAAGGAACCTGTGTACCAAATTTGAGAAAGATCAAGGCAGTGGTTCCTGAGAAATTGTGATAACAAAATTTCATGGGGAAATCCAAGATGGCCACCTAGTGGCCATATTGGATTTTCATATTGGACCGAAAAGGTATCATGTACAAGTAGACCCCAAGGGGAACATGTGTACCAAACTTGAGAAAGATTCATGCAGTACTTCCTGAGAAATCATGATAACAATGTTTCATGGGGAAATCCAAGATGGCCGCCTGGTGGCCATATTGGATTTTTGAATAGAAGCAAAAAGGGTATCTTGTACAACTAGATCACAAGGGGAACCTGTCTACCAAATTTGAGAAAGATCCATTCAGTAGTTCCTGAGAAATCGCGATAACAATGTTTCATGGGAAAATCCAAGATGGCCGGCTGGTGGCCATATTGGATTCTTGAATCGAAGCAAAAAAGGTATCTTGTATAACTAGATCCCAAGGGGAACCTGTCTACCAAATTTGAGAAAGATCCATGAAGTAGTTACCGAAAAATAATGACAAGATTTCACTGGCAAATTCAAGATGGCCGCCATGGCAGCCATATTTAAAATCATAACGACACCGCATGAACAAATTCTGGTGTACTCATTGGGGGGAACATGCATGCCAAGTTTCAGCTTAATCGGTCAAGCGGTTTCAGAGAAGACGATGTTTACACACGATGGACGATGGACGACGGACAGTCAGGCCATGACATTAGCCCAGATGAGCTAAAAAGTGCTAAGACAAAGTTACCGGTACTTTTGTTACGACATTGGCCTCAGCATTGCCGATTGTTGTGGCTAATTGAGGAAGCTGTACATGATAGGTGATATTCCCACCATCGACATAAAGACACTTTTGAACATAAAATAGTATGTGACATTCCCAATCATTCAGTATGTCATATCCCCATCATACACTAACAGTACACGATATCCCCATCATTCAGTATGCGATATCCCCTCATACACTAACAGTACGCAATATCACCATCATTCAGTAGGCGATATCCCCATCATACACTAACAGTACGCGATATTCCCATCATTGAGTAGGTGATATCCCCATCATACACCAACAGTACACGATATCACTATCATTCAGTAGGTGATATATCCCCATCATACACTAACAGTATGCGATATCCCCGTCATTCAGTTGGAGATATCCCCATCGTACACTAACAGTACGAGATGTAACAGTACGAGATATCTCCATTATACACTAACAGTACGCGATATTCCCATCATATACTAACAGTATGTGATATCACAATCATTCAGTAGGCGATATCCCCATCATTCAGTGCGAGATATCCCCAGCATACACCTGTGGCATCTTTGGCTTTGACTCGGTGTCAAGCAGACATCAGAACAACCATCTCTAAGTTGGTGTTAAACCCCTAAATAGATACAAGATTAACAATTAACCAATCATGCTCCACCGTGACAATGCCCCCCCCCCCCCACCCATATGATTAATATCACTGGAACAGTCATTCATTGGACAAATAGATATACTCAGGAACACAGACGTTATGGATTATATCAATTTCTTTAATTCTTGTGAGCGATGTTTCAATGGAGATACTAGCATTATTGTCAAGCATTTTTGGCAATTCATCATTAGCTTAACAACATGTGGCTGTCGCCATCGGGACCCCTCGGGCCGGGCCCAGAGCAATTGTGGAAATAATGTTTCTGACCCCAACAACTCACATATTTGGGGTGGGCATAATTTTACCTGTATGATATAGATCATAGACAGACAAAACAATATAGCAATAGAGCAGTGATTACCTATAGTAGATGTAGTCGAACGATTACTGTCTATTCACAGCAATCCACACAGGTTTGTGTGAACTCCTGAAAAACACATCCCATGGCACCGACTTTCAATAGGCTTCTGGTACTGGCTGTATTAAACAACTGTATGAAGTTTCATTGTTGTGAGTGAAGGACTTTTTGAGATAATGTGTTTACAAGGATATGGACCAACAGACATGTATAAAGGGGCAGAACTCCTGAAAAACACATTCGATTACACCGACTTTCAGTAGGCTTCTGGTACTGGCTGTATTAAACAACTGTATGAAGTTTCATTGTTGTGAGTGAAGGACTTTTTGAGATAATGTGTTTACAAGGATAAAAACAGACAGACATGAAAAACACATCCAATGGCACAGACTTTCAATAGGCTTCTGGTACTGATTGTATTAAACAACTGTATGAAGTTTCATTGTTGTGAGTGAAGGACTTTTTGAGATAATGTGTTTACAATGATATGGACCAACAGACATGTATAAAGGGGCAGAACTCCTGAAAAACACATCCGATTACACCGACTTTCAATAGGCTTCTGGTACTGGCTGTATTAAACAACTGTATGAAGTTTCATTGTTGTGAGTGAAGGACTTTTTGGGATAATGTGTTTACAAGGATAAGAACAGCCAGACATGTATAAAGGGGCATAACTCCTGAAAAACACATCCAATGGCACCGACTTTCAATAGGCTTCTGGTACTGGCTGTATTAAACAACTGTATGAAGTTTCATTGTTGTAAGTGAAGGACTTTTTGAGATAATGTGTTTACAATGATAAGATGGACAGACGGACAGACGGACGACGGAGGCAACGACAATACCGCTCGGGCAGAATCTGCCCGAGGGGTAAAAATGCTAGTATCTGCATTAAACATCGATCATAAGAATTAAAGAAGTTGATATCCATAACATATGTGTTCCTCAGTGTATCCTCAGACTTCTAAATGCCACTTAAACAACAATTAGATATATCTTGGTCCAATCGGCCCCCTGGAGGTGTAGTCTGTCGGAGATGGCTCTATTCCCATCTCCTACCGACAACCACACCACTAAGAGGACCGATAATCCACCCTGGTGAGCCAGATCTCCGAGGTGAGTGGAACGCAACCTCTCCAGTCCCCTGCTCGATGATCTGCACACTAGGGTGAGGGTGATCAGAGAGTCAATAAATACACACATTAATAACAAATGTCTACTTTAGTATAATATTGGAATGATTCCTGCATGTGTCCGAGATAAAAGAATCCTTCAATAATCCAATCATGAACCGAACAAGACGATTTGACTAGTCCATGCCAGCAGTGAGACAAATACATGATGAAGCCGACAGATGTAATGAAAGTTTTCACAAAATCTGAATAATCCTCAGACGAGGTTCGTCATACACAGACTGTGTCATATACTCTCTTCAGAGTGACTGGAACAGAGAGATTTAGATTTAGTTTGAAAACAAACCGCTCCAAAAAAAGAAGGGTTTTCTTCAGTCCAGAGGGATATTCTACACCAAAGAGATAGTAAAATGTGAATATTGGACCAAGGGCAAAAGAAATGTCCACACTGGTATCATCCTGGAGAATCTGCATGCTGTCCATGTGTGGCAGTATCCTCTCCGCCTTCAAAGGATTTCCTTCGGCACAGTTGTGAATCGACATGACCGGGGTTGGAATTTCTGGCATTTGAAAAGGGAATTTAATAAAAAATCAGGATATACTGTATTATTAGGTAGATTTTACATCTCTTATGTTAAGGGAACTTTTGAAGGATTTGCAGTCTTAACAATATATTGTGGAAATAGCCATTATTAGGTAGGTCACAAGTTCAAATTTGGGAAGATGATTGGATTTTTAGTGTCCATTTTCAAAGCAATACTCAGTGAAATGCCCCATGACACTATTACATAATACGAACACTCAACAGATGCACTGTTAAGAAGGGGTCATCTAAGGGATGTTACAGAAAAAAATAACACTTGGGACAGGGGAGGGGATTATTCAGTTCGATGGTATATGTGTGTCTAGTCATTTAACATTAGGGAGATAGGATAAATGGTATATGGGTGTTGGGGTCAGAAAAAGTTGTCTTCCCTGCACACATTTCTCCGGAACAGCCCAAAACTCTTAAGACTTTCTAATGCCAATACAAAATGGAATCAACCAGTATGGTCAGCTTTCACATATATTCAGAACCATGAAGGTTACACAAACAATTCCAGTGTTCAATTCAACCGCAATTCAAGACCATGAGGGGTGAAGATGAAACATTGATGCATTTTCATACTGAATTCAAAAATGTAAGGGATGGTTAACCAGCTGCAAATGCCTTTCCTCATTAATATGCAAACAATTTCTAAAATATTGAATTCATTTAGCTTTCTTTCCATCAGGGATCTTTTTCTGCATGGAAGGGGCAATCTCTCTACTTCCATCTATGCTATTTAGTCTACCCAAATGAGCAACTGATAAATGGTCCGGTCTATTACTCCACTAGTCTATACTCACTTAGTCAATAATGAACATCAGGGTATCGTCTTCTCGAAATAAGGATGGCAGCAGCGGAATGGCAGCCCCCAACTGCAATCCTGCATACAAGTAAAGTATAGACTACATGTATTCAACCTAGTCAACAGGAAGATCATGTATTTGCATAACAATGATTGACAAGACAAAAACAAAACTCTGCCCTACAATAGTCCAGTCCTAACAAATGAGTATGAATACACAATAATTTCATACTGAGATTTGGTTACCCATACTCTTCTACTCAAGTAGAAACTCCATATCCACATGCTATTGTACTAAGCCTACATTTATGTTGGCCAACTATCAGGTCATTCTTTCATGCAAGTGTCAGAAAACAAAGGCGATAAACATAGTTTCTGGGTACAACAATTGAGTCTTGACTGGTGCATTTTCAGTAACACAAAGGCCTGACCAATAGATGCTTATATGACAGACAGGCCAGAAGATATCATGCAGAAGTACATGCACTTGTAAATCACCTTTCTTTTCGTACTCATCCAGTCAGTGATGGCCTGTGTGCACTGCTGCTTCAGTTTGCATTTTGGTGCCCTCTCCACTAATTGACTATTTTGGAGGCCATTCACTTTAATCTTGTAACAACCATTTTATCCACATCTACTTGAAGGTATGTCTGCATATCTGATAAGAGCTGGAAAGTAAAGATAATTCACTCCAGTTATCCTCAAGTAAGATATCTTGGCTTGAGAATCTAATTGATTAAATGGAATGTAAATTGCAAGGCAATGCCATTGATTTATAGTTCAATAATTGGGACAAGAGATCCACTTGTAAAATCCAGGACAGACTGTATGCAATTTTTAATATATAATCGTATACTCTTGTCATCAATCTGAAAGGACTGGAACACTCCACTAAATACTATGCGGAAGAATTATGACTAGAAGTAATTTGGATGCAATGCAATGAAAAATTCTGGCATGAACTAAAGTGCATTTTGACAATCATGGGGGGGAATAATGCAAGAATGAATCACTCTTCCTAAACAAAGCTGCACCAAGTGCAGGTAGGTAAATAAGGAAAGTATCAAGCAGATAAATTCAATCAGGAATGTGTCCAGCCTCAAATGATTACTATTGCTTTCCAGACCAATTTGTTTTGATTTTTCTTCCACACCTTACTGCAAGGACAGACCAAATTCAAGGGAAATAACCCTTGCCTTGAAAAGAAAACTGACAGATTTGTGGAAAAAAGGTTGGTTTATTTGTCCAACTTGACTCAAGCTACATTTTGCTCTAGATTATTTGAAGTTTCAAGAACTAAAACATGAGACAAATGAGGGACATTAACAGATACTGACAGGGATTCAATGTTCACTAACCAATTTGGGAATTTTCAAACATGGGAATTCCTCCAGCACTTCTCTCGTCGTTTTCTCCAAAAGGAACTTTTTCCTGTGAACGACAGTCCTCTTCATTTTATCCTCCAGAATATCCAGCTAAGGCCTAGCCTTTCCCACTCCTGCCTGGATCATTCTGATATGGTTGGCTAGGGTCCTTTCATATTCTCCAACATCTCCATCATCTTCTGGTACCTGAATATATACATGTAGTTCTATCACAGGGGTCAGGTAATTTGACAGGTAATTTTTGAAAGAGACAGGTAGAGAAATGATGTACAGGTCTTCAGTTTAACAGGTAACCAATAATTGTTTTGTGGAGTTCAAAATATATCTTTGACAAAATTCATTCAAATCAACTAATTAGTTCATGAAAACAAAGCGTCAAAGTGCAAAGCCATATTGTGTGTATTTGGGCCACTACGCATGCGCAGTTACACAATATGGTGTCTACCGTAATATGGGCCCAAATACACACAATATGGCGTCTACCGTAATAAGGTCAGGGTCGATGTGAAAATGGTTCGTGTACAGCTAATCACCAGCACCGGAAAGTTTAATTAAAGCGACAAGCGTGGAAAAGAAGGAATCAGCTTCCCGAAAGTAACAAGTAAGGAGCATCAAAATGAACTATTATATGGTACGGGTTATACCACACGGAGATCCATACATGTCGTCTGTGACTATCAACCGAAGGCGTTCTTGACAGGAACAGTTGTGGCTAGAGCTGGCCAGTGATATGCTAATACGGTACCCTACACATACTTTTTGCAGGAGGCTGTATTTATTAATTATCATCATAATTATTAACTCACCAGCCCCAAGCTCATGTGAGACATTGATATAATTCAGCAACTACAAATGAAGTGGCGGAATTACTATTTAGGCTATTACCGAAGAAAGGGGGACTGATCAATTCCCTATAGGCTATTACCGAAGAAAGGGGGACTGATCCACAGTTGCCTGGCCTGTGGGATATTGGATGGTTGATGTCTACGTATAAATTTTTTCAATAATTTAGGAAATTTAATAAATATATATATATTTTTTTTTAATCTTTTTTTTTTTTTTTTAAATATTCTTTCTAAGTGTATGTCTCTTTCATCTTTGGCTCAATTAAAGTAAATGTCGAGCCGAGTTACTACAGTTTTTAATTATCGACTGTACCATACCCTGTCCTCTATGACATAGAATAAAAGAGAAGTTGGGAATAGAACCGCTCAACACGGTCATTTCAAAACATTCTCAAAATAGAACGAAAGCCTACCTTTCCAAATGCCATCCGTTTTTTACTTCCCAAGTGGACCAACCTTCGGAATATATGTGCTTTGAATTATCTAAACCTCGAAATTCATTCTTTGCGCCAAAACATGGCTTTTCAAACTTTTAGCCAGCTCTCCGGCCAAAAACACTTCTGGCAGAATTTTAAGGACCGGGCTATACAATATTGTCAGCGACGATTGGTCGAAATTATCCCCAAAAGTCAGGGGCAGATAATCCAGTGGGCGGGAGATGACCTTTGGGGATAATTTCGACCAATTGTCGCTGATAATATTGTAAAGCCCGGTCCTTAAAATTCTGACGGAAGTGTTTTTGGCTGAAGAGCTGGCTAAAAGTTTGAAAGCCGTGTTTTGGCACGAAGAATGAATTTCTCTCCTCAAGGAAAGGTTTAGATATTCAAGGCGTATATATTCCGAAGGTTGGTCCACTTGGGAAGTAATAAACGGATGGCATTTGGAAAAATAGGCTTTCACTCTTTTTTGAGAATGTTTTGAAATGACTGTGTTGAGTGATTCTATTTCCAACTTCTTTTTTATTCTATGTCATAGACATGATAGAGGAGAGGGTATGGTAGATAATTAAAAACTGTAGTAGGCCTACATGTAACTCGGCTTGACATAGGGAATGACTTTAAAGATGTAATCAGCCTCAAAATGGATGGATTTTGTATACTCTCCCCTATGGGCTTTTTTTTTCAGCAGGGAAGATTACCAGAGCATCATATGTATTATATTTGATGATGGTGGGATCGCCATATACAATGAATGCAAGAATATCTTGTCAGAGAAATTTGAAACTCTGCCCGCTTCGACGGGTTTTCTGTTTCGCCATTGAGTGTGTGTTGTACGCAGAGAGGAAAATGACGTCACGCAGTGACGTATGAGTGACGAAGCGACGCTCAAGAATTTGAATGCTGCACAGCTGCAGCCATGGGATAACGTCATGGCTCGTGCCTACGGTTCGGTAATGTCGCATAGCATACGTTGGTAGAATGCACCACACGTGTATACGCTTGTTGACACGGCCTTGCCACAGGGAATTCGTATCAATTGGATTGCATATACAAACCCATCTCACAACACATAAATATCAAGGGACGCAAACTTGAAATGCACTTTTCCGCCAGAAATTACCGGATTTCAGAGGCTCGATTGAGAACAAATAAACGCAATTTACTCATACCTGGCGGTGTTCAGGTTTTCTGTTACACTTCATAGCACAAATCCCGGCTCGTATATGGCGCTGCGGTGCATAGTTTTTGTAAAATCCTCTCTCAAATCAGCGGTTAAATTCCCCCGCTTCGAGCATCTTCACGGACGTTGAATGACTGCCGTAGCCTCGAACCCGAAATCCTAACAATTATGTCACGCACAACGAACAACGCTGATCGGCTATCTTGGATTGACGGACACGTTTCACAGTTTTGAATTTCGCGCACTGTCCACTGCAATAGTGCATAGACTCTATAATAATAATAAAAACTTTATTATAGAGTCTCTGAATAGTGTAAACAGTCAATCAGCGTTGTTCGTGGTGCGTGACGTAATTGTTATGATCTCGGGTTCGAGGCTACGGCAGTCCCTCTTGCATATGGCTCCAATTTCAACGTCCGTGAAGATGCTCGAAGCGGGAAAATTTAACCGTTGATTTGAGAGAGGATTTTACAAAAACTATGCACCGCAGCGCCATATACGAGCCGGGATTTGTGCTATGAAGTGTAACAGAAAACCTGAACACCGCCAGGTATGAGTAAATTGCGTTTATTTGTTCTCAATCGAGCCTCTGAAATCCGGTAATTTCTGGCGGAAAAGTGCATTTCAAGTTTGCGTCCCTTGATATTTATGTGTTGTGAGATGGGTATGTATATGCAATCCAATTGATACGAATTCCCTGTGGGCCTTGCAGGCCCTAAAATTTGGGGCGAACGATCGTTCAGTTCGCCTAGCGGTTACCCAAAATGAAAGACGCATAACCGAATATTCGTTCGCCTAAATTATGGCCCAAACTCTGTGTCACGATGACATAATTTAATAATAATTTCCTGTTCTAACCTGAAAATCATTTCCGATCGAAGCATGGGCTGTACTTGCGAGCGATTCGATGTTAACTTCACACACAAGAGCCCCAGTCGAGGGGAGATAATTGAACCCGAAACCCATGTGCGTTTTCATACACTCTCTGATACTTAGATAATATACAGCCCAGGTCACGGTGTATATACCGCTGTGTGGGATTATATGAACAGGGTAAAAGTTTCTCAACTTCCTCTCACCTGACTGCGCGTTGTGTCCTGGTTATGGGGCCCTAACCAAGACGCAATACCGTACCATAAGTGTACGGCCCGGAACCTGCATGATGCCGACAGACGAAAACGAAAGTGAATGACGGATAAACTTTACGTTCAACTGTTTCAAGATTAAAACGTGTATATGGGAATTTAATTTGAGATAATATTTTAGAAATAGAGGTCACAATTCCAATGATAAAAGTCTGCCAGTCACACAAAATTGGACTCTCTACGCAACACGTGGTAATGACGAAAATTGGTCACCGGGTAATGTCCGATATTGAGAGGGGCTAGATTAGGGCCGGCTATGGAAACAAGATTATTATCACATGCAAAATCAATATGTCGGCGTAGATAGCAACAGCAATTTTCATTGAATGAACTCCAGTCAAAAACCAATGCCTAACCACAACAAAACTCATTGGCATAACCTATCTGCTTAACCTATTTGGATAACCTATAAGTTATGCAGTTCAGAAATGGGGGAACGAACTGTGGGTTACCTAGGGTCAATTTCACATAACCTATTTTCAGGTTAAGTAAACTTTTCAAATTTTAGGGCCTGCCTTGGAAAAATAAACGACATGCTGTTCTATTTCAACTCGTTCTATTTTCTCGTGAATGGTAGAAACAAGTTTAGTTTTTTGTGGTCAAATGTGTCTCATTTTGTACCTCTTGTCACATATGTCACTTTCGCTGACTTTGAGAGAAATCGATTTCAGCCCAGATTTGAGGCTGATTACATCTTTAATTGTTGTTGTTGAGACAAAGATGAAAGAGAAATACACTTAGAAAAAATATTTAAAAAACAAAAAATCGATTTAAAAAAGACATATATATATATTTATTAATTTTCATAATTTATTGAAAAAAGTTAAACGTTGACATCGACCATCCAATATTCCACAGGCCAGGCAACTGTGGACTGGCCCTGAGATCAACGACAGTGACACACCACAGAAGTCACGTGGTGCTTCATAATGAGTTCATTGTTGAACCGGACTCCTGCCAGGGAATGTTTTCACGCAAGAAACTCGGAACAAAAGACAACATTTGAATAGTTTGAAACAGTTGGTTGAGCCCATTCAAGATCACCATTTCGTTGAAGTTTGAGAAGCGGGATAAATGAAGTAAAACATTTCAGGTCAACTTTATCGAGTTTCGCGTCTTTACGCCCCCATCCCCGCGCGTCACATTTTCACACGCTGTGACCGCTAAGCTTTGCCCTCGTTACGAGGGAGGGAAGCCGATATTCCAATTATAATTCGTCCATTCTAGTTACGATTTCTTAAGACAGTACTATTCTCACTTGGAATTAAATAAACTTACCTTTAATCAAGTTGATTGATCAGAAAATCTCCGAAATCCACACTGCCCAAATGTACCGGGATCAAACTCTGCAAAATGGCGGCTTGAGTGGATCACGTGACAACATTTTCGCGCGTATTCCAAGACGTGCCACAAAGAACCATTTTGATGTGAAATGGTACTCTGTGAAGAACCATCGCGTGACTTCAGGACGAAAATGGTTCTATATAGAACCATTGTCGTTGTTGAAGAACCCTTATTTCTCTAGTGAAGGTGCCTATAGCTCCGACAGAGAAGCTCTTATCCGAAATATCCAGTAGAACTATAATTTTAAACACAAAACTTCTTTGATTCAACGGCAATTAACTTGTGCATATACAAGGAGATACGGATTATCCTTGTTTTGAATACCCACGAACAAAATAATTCTAGAAATGAAGGCAACCTTGTTCCTTGTCTAAAGAAATGAATTAACTGGTCTTTACGGTAGTTTGTTTGTGTTTCACTTCATCGGTCTAAACAAATGAAATAATGAGTATTTTACGGCTCCCTCGTACTACTTGGTTTATATGTGTTTCACTTCAGCGGTCTGGAGAAATGAAATAATGAGCCTAAAACGGCTCCCTTGTAGATCATTTCATTGCAGAAAGACTTAGAGTACTATTGATGAAGTCTGTCAATTATGGAGAATCTGCTAGTTGGATACAAGATAGTATATATATCTATTACGATTTGGTATTCCAATACAAAGGCTTCCCTTTAGAAATGTTCGAAGTTTAAAAAAAAATTGAAGTGTGTTTGTGTGTTGGTCGTGTACATTAATTTAATTGTCAGGGAAATCTGATACGATGTATCTTTAAGAAGTAAACCAATTTGTGAATACTGTATACTTGATTACTCCCAGACCAGATTCACTGATCTTAGGGGTGAACATAGAATTGTACAGTGGTGGACAGGATGTCAGGTACATTCTTGTTTTTGATGGCTGGTGGTGAGAATCGAATAGGTGCTAAATTATTACGTTATGTAGGCAAAATCTCCTAAGCACACATTTCTCAAATTTGATTTTAATATTGAAATCGTTAAATACACTACCAGTACTATTCATTATTTATTAATTGAAAAATCTTCGTTTTCGTCACAATCATTTCCAATATGTAACTATACGGAATGAGATCCACATTATTTAAAGAATTTATACGGAGGTAGAAAACGAAAATCATATAAAAATCACGTGCTTGGAGTATCTCCAAAAGGCTATCGATTGGCTATCGGCATGGGGAGACCTGTTTACAATTGCCAGAATTCCAGTTTTGATCGTGGATATTCTCTGTACTGTCTTCTGTTAGGGAAATGTTGAGAGTTAAACATCCAAATAAGTAACAGTATTTTACGATGCTGTGATTGAAGACCGTGGGGTCGTCAAGAAAGTTTAAACCCACGTGGCACAGGACGAGTGTGACGCAGCGGGAGTTTGCTAAGCGGTAATAATTCGACAAAGCCGATCTCGCCAAGGAAGCGGTCTATTTCTGTTGGGGTTTTTTGACATAGTTTAGGCCAAACATAATCCATTGTCTTTGCGAGTGGGATTTTATATAATCGTAGGTGTCAATTTCATTATAGCCGAGTTATAACTTATTGTTTTGTCGAACATATTCTCAATCTAACAAAAGACAAAACATGAATTCGCCCAACTTGTCTGACCGTATCATGTTTGGTGAAAGAGTATAGACTGACGCGCCGTTCTAAAACAATCCGCGTATGGTACGCGGAGGGTCCGTGGATGATGGTCGGATGATCCGTGGATGATACGCGGATGATCCGCGGATCATCCGCCTATGGTCCGTGGATGATGGCTGGAGGATCCGCGTATGATTTTTGAAATCATCCAGCCATCATCCGCAGACCCTACAGCTATCCTACCGGTAGGATCCAGTCACCATCCGTGGACAATCGGGAACTGGAAAGTGGGTGTACTGTACATGATATTCTATTCACGATAGCCATTTTGTAAGCCCACATCTCAAACTTTCTATAGGACAGCAAGCTACGATATCTAGTTAAGAAAATAGGAAAATTAGCAGCGGTGTTATCATGCAATCAATTGGAGATGGATAAAGTATCAACTTATTCGATTTTGCTTGATATATTGCAATACAATTTAATATTTTTCATGAATTTTAAACTGTTTTATCGTACTGGATGATCAAGGTGCTTCGACAAGTTCTTTATTTGCGAACACAAAAGCCCTATACTTTCCTGTGAATATCTCTCCTATATTACAAAATATAATTTGTGTGTGTTTCTGAGAAATTTCTGTCGGTTCTATATTATTTGTAAATGTTTAATGTAATTCCTGTCGGTTCTATACCATTTGTTGATATTTAATGTAATTCCTGTCGGTTCTATATCATTTGTTGATATTTAATGTAATTCCTGTCGGTTCTATATCATTTGTAGATGTTTAATGTAATTCCTGTCGGTTCTATATCATTTGTAGATGTTTAATGTATTGGAAACGTTCGACCTCGGCTGCGGTCCTGGAGGCGGAAAAAACAGCGCATCTATATTCCATGTGAGTATGGCTATTAATAAGGATGTCCGCTGTTAATTTGAAGGTTGTAAACTAGTTGTGGTTTTTTCTTTCAAGTTCTATATTGTGATTGCCTGGGAAGAGGATTTGGGTCTATGGTCGAAATATTTGCACATTAACAAGCGCCTCGTTTGAAGAATGTCGAATATCTGTTGTCCTGAAACAGCGGAAATATATAAATCGTTAAATGCTATTTGAATATCTTCAAAAAAAAAAGTACTATATGTATATGCCTATTTGTTGTAGAATGTGTACCACCATATTGTCCTCTGCATTTTTACTCACAAAAATAGCCGAATACTCAAGTTACTTTTGTCAGCTAAATTGCGCTTTTAGGGAGGACGAACATTTTTCTATTTTCACTTTTGAATGTTAGTTCGTGTGACCTTCCATTGTCTATGCCGTCAGTGATTTCAGGATATTTTTCACCAGTAAAGATGCAAGCAAGTCAGACTTGGCAAAGCTAGATCCTATTCTCCAGCAAAGACTAAGACTTTGCCTTGTAGCGTTCAGAACATCCCCTAAAGAAAGTTTATATTTCGAATCAGATGAATTTACTTTAGAACTTCGACGAATTAAATCGCGATCAAATCACTCAGTTGGTATCTTTATTTGAAGAAACCCTGCATTATTCCACCACTTGGGATTCGTATGAAATCACACATTGTAACAGCTGGTATTAAACTTAGTCAAATTTTACCTAACAAGCTCTTACAAATTCCACCATGGCAGTTAGCTCAACCAGAAGTAGATATTTAGAAGTAGAAATAGGTAAAAGTTCGATATTCACTGCAGAAGCAAAAGCTATATTGTTGGCTTTAGAAGGTATTGGGCCCACTAAAAGGAGAAAATATGTCATATTCTCAGATTCACTCTCATGCCTCCAAGCGATTAAAAGTGGAACTTCGACTCATCCCACCATCTTGAGTCTTCTTCGACTACATGACTGTAGATTTGATCAACAGATTGATATTATGTTCTGTTGGTTGCCTAGATACGTTGGCATCAAAGGTAATACTGAGGCTGATAGGATGGCTACGGCAGCCTTAGATGATGAGGTTGATGCTGTTGGAATCCCATATAGTGATTTCAGACCCTCTAGCTGTACTTATGTGAGACGGCTGTTTCAATCTGTATGGGATGCTGTGAATAATAACAAACTTCACGAGTTCAAAAAACTGTAGGCTATACTCAGCTAAACAGCCAGAAACGTTTCGATCAGACCATGATCAG
>JAVTVY010005799.1:0-41000 GCA_036873755.1 Hanleya hanleyi
TGCCTGGTGGCCATATTGGGTTTTCAAATCGGACCAGAAAAGGTATCTTGCACAACTAGACCCCAAGGGGAACCTGTGTACCAAATTTGAGAAAGATCCATGCAGTAGTTCCTGAGAAATCACGATAATAAGGTTTCATGGGGAAATCCAAGATGGCTGCCTGGTGGCCATATTGGATTTTCGAATCGGACCAGAAAAGGCATCCTGCACAACTAGACCCCAAGGGGAACCTGTGTACCAAATTTCAGAAAGATCCATGCAGCATTTCTTAAGAAATCGCGATAACAAGAATTGTTTGCAGACGGACGACTGACTGACGGACGACGGACGACGGACGAAAAGCGATTTGAATGGTGATGGTGGGCTAAAAACATCGGGTGATGGTGGGCTAAAAACATCGAAACAAATTAATTGCAGAACATCATTGGAACACTGACGTTGTCCTGAGTTTGATCATTTCTCCAAAATGTTGTACCGTTCCTTATATAAATCAATGTACAAGCTGCGTGGCGGGAAGAAAAGGGTAATTACGATATGCTCGAAGTAGCTCAATCTTATCTGGCAAGGGTTTGTTGGGATCTGTCCAGGCCTGGGTGGAAGCCATTCCGGCCCCTCTAATTATTTTTCTTACCCCTCGATCTATGTGGCTAAAACTTAAACTTACCACACTATACCCTTGGGCAAAGCTCAACCGGAAAATGTTAAAAAAAATCCAAGATGGCCGCTTTGATGACGGCACAGAGACGTCATTTTCAAAAAAGCATTTTTTGGTCGATTTTTCTGTCAGATTTTTCGATTTTATGATTTGTGTAATTTCTGCGCAACAACTGTATGATAAATTAGTAAATAATAATCTGATGTGAAATAAAATAGTTTCTACAGGCATTTCCTCGCGGAAAAGCAGGAATTTTGAAGAAAAAAGACGAAAAAATCAGCATTCTGGTACCTCACATGGCCTCCATTTTGAAATTACCCATGATCGTCTGCCCGGAAGTTATGCAAACAGGCTCAAAATGACCCCGAGATGATAAACTTCAAAGTCACGGAGTGTCAGCTCTCATTTTATTTTGTTCCCGAGATAGGGTAGAAAGCATGGTGGGGCTAGAATGTACGAGTCGACGCATGTAATAACTATTTCATTTTATTATATACTTGGTGAGGAGATGGCGAATAGTATCATTTGAGTAATAGCGACATGTTTACTGCAATGATGATATCAAATACCTATATATCGTGTGATAATATGACAAATAACACCACTAACAGTGCAGATATCGATATTAGCGCACAAATACATGTCACCATGGTCGCAGAGCGATTTACCCAAACTACACCCGGTTTATGCGCCAAAGGAAAACAAGGTAAATATTTCGGAACGATTTGTATATTATTATGCCTGACGTTGACCACATCATGAGAGCACGACTGTGCGCGAAATAAGACACAAAACGCATAAAATGATTAATACTCGGAATAGCGATTTGGGGACCCCTTGTCACGCACCGAAACAAACTCACAGAGGCGGCTAGAGTGAATATAATCAATGTTCCAGTGTACCGTGAGTCGAACAGCCATAGACTTTTTTTAATGTTTTCAAACATCCAGTATAAATATTAGTACCACAAAAGCAAATAATAAAAAGAAAATCAACTGTTTCTTGACAAATAGCATAAATAGAGTAGGGTGTTGAAATTGGTATTTTCACTCTATGTATTTAACATTGTAGATTATATCGCGTTGGCCACATTTCACTCTATGTATTTAACATTGTAGATTATATCACATTGGCCACGACTATAGAGAAAACCCTATTTACTCTGTATAACACCAGAGCTACATGGAACACGGCAAACAATGTTTGTCAGGAACAGGGAGGAAGACTGTTGAAGACTGACACACCGGTTAAACATGGGATTATAGAATACTTCAAACAACAGGAATCCTGGCTATCCAACATGTGAGTACAATATACAACGGCTGGAACACAGGTAGACTGTCAGTAGTGAGGTGGCTTAGGACCATAGTTAAGGAAGATCGTGACACGTTGGTTCTAAGCACCAAACTTGGCGCACCCATCACTTGATCCAATCGAACAGGATCAAAAGGGTTACCCTTTGCTCTGGGCTCTGTGATGCCCTCCTTGTGGCCTGAGGGGCTATATTGTTATTCAAAGAACAACCTCCCATCAGCTTCGTCATTTTCATCCTGCAGGCAAGGAAACCGCACTGTATAACTTGTTCAAGCGCAACCAGAAAATGTCACATAATCCAAGATGGCGGTCAGGATGACGTCACCGTGACATATTTCAAAAATGAGCCATTTTGTAGACGATTTATTTGGACCGATTTTTCCAGTTTTTTATTTTCTTCTCTGAAACTGCCTAGTAAATGAGTAAATAATCATCTGATTTGAGATAAAATGTGTTTGAGCACTTTGACAAAGAAAAGCACATTACTTTTGAAGGAATACGACGAAAACAGAACTTTCCAGTATACACCCTAATGTCATTCATTTTGTATTTACTCATGATGCTCTGCTTCGAGTATTACTCAACAGTCTGAAAATAACCCCAATATCATAAGCTATAAATGCGCTAAGTTACATCCCTCACCGTTTCTTCATTTTAAAGCACCAGGAAAAAGTTCTCTGGGGAGCAGGGGGGGGGGGGGGCTGAAACCACCTATACCAATTAGGTTTAAATAATCGCCTGAAAAGGAAACAATCGCCCCTGGATACCGCTCCAGTATGATTACTTTCTATCTGGCAAAATTTAGAACAAAACGATGCAAATCTCGACATCGTTTTCATGGTTTGTGTCTTGAAATATATTTATGTAATACAGCATTATTCTATCTATACAGACCCAATGTTTGCACAGGCAGAGTATATGGCAATACGAGATATATGGCATTACTTTACTTAGACGATGAGCCTAGTCTCATTTCTCCAAATACCTATTTTACGAAATTACAGTTTAATTTTTCTATGACATTCATCAGATAGAATTTAAAACAATTTTGAACTAAAATTCTTGTATTGCACTAGTTCCAGGTTCATAAACCACATGTGATGTCGCAAAAAGCAAAGTGCGAATATTGGGAGAAGTGAGGCCGTATATATTGCTATTTTATTCAAAATACAAAATATGGCAGCTTTGTAGGGCTTCCCATCTATATTTTTTATTTTGCGATTCGAAACGCTGACGTCGAGCTTTAAATCTTTCTTTTGTCAATTTTGCCAGATGGAAAGCAGGAATATAAGAGTTGTGCAAGCTTTAAATCTTCATTCTTTCAATTTTGCAAGATAAAAACTGGAATACGAGAGCAGAGTTGAGCTTTTCAGTCTTTCTACTTTCAAGTTTGAGAGATGAAATGCTGAATTAACAAGCGTTACACAGACTGGGTACTCATGGTTAGTTCTACACGTCTCTGGTTATTTGTGACCGCGTTATATAGCCACATTTTTGGACGGAATGGTATACGAAACTTCATCTGAAGAGTGTTAGAGTCAGTGAGGGTGAACATAAAAAGTAAAATCCTAAAAGGGGCATCTTACACCCTGGACGCCTAGATTTTTTTTCTGTAAGGCCGTGAAATTAAGTCAGGATAGCTCAGACGAGGGACATTGTAACCACGGAGAAATCAAAATGGGCATTTAACGCCCAGTGGGGCCGGGAACATGCAGCATACAATTGACATGTTATAGCGCTGGAGTCAGTATATCGCTACTAAATGGCCACAGCTTTGGTCAAATGTCCATGGGACTGAGAAATTACTGAGGGTGAAAATAGGAGCCCGCAATCTGTTTTGGTCTAAAGAATGTCAAACATTATCAGGGTGGCTATATGAATCTGAGCGAGTGACTAAACACAGAAAAAGGTTCGGAAAGGGCATTTAACTCCCATTAAGGGCCAGAAACACGAAATTAACATTAAAACAACACGTATACTTCTATCCATCGCCTATTCACATGATTGAGAGTGCCTAGGATGGTGTCAAATTCAGAGGCGGACTTGGTGGAGTGGGTATAAAAGTACATTTAATTCCCACTGGGTGCCAAGAACATTACATTTACATGTGCATGGTTCAGCACTGCTGTACTACAATTATGTGTCGATTCTGCGTGTACACAATAATGATGTCGAATAGGGAGGCTCCTATGTTCAATTGATATTGGTGGATCCAGTTCCAGTTATAATTAATTAAACAACAGGTGCAAAACATGTATCATCCGTTTAACCGAACATCAGCATACGGATATACTGTGTTCTTCTTAGCGTTTTAACTCAGAATTTTGAGAAAATAGAGGAACATACACTATACCCTTGAGTCAAGCTCTAACAGAAAATGAAAAAAGAAAAATCCAAAATGGGCGCTTTGATGACGTGAGAGTGACGTCATCTTGATAGCAGGCATTTGGGTCGATTTTTGTATTTATGTGCTTTCTTTGCAAAAAAAACTGCATGATAAATTAATCAATAATAATCGGACATGACATAAATATATTTGCCCAATTGTACTCGAACAAAGCAGGAATTTGGAAGAAAAATGACGAAAATATCACTTTTCTGGTACCGCACATGCATGGTCGCCATCTTGAACTTACCCATGATCCTCTACTCGGAGGTTTTGCAAATAGGCTCAAAATCATCCCAATATGATAAACTAAAAAGTCAAGGTGGGTCAGCTTTCATTTTTGTCCGAACCGACAGTCAATACTCAATCGTCGTCCACAAAAGCGTCAAAAATCTGAAGCGCCAGAGATATTGTACTGCTACGATCGTATTTTACCGTTACTTTACGATATTATCGCGAATTTGATAAGCTTTAATAAAATGGAGGTGCTTGTTGGTATAACCTTGTTTGGCAAGTTTCTGCAATAATATTCTAAGGCGTGGATTGAAATCTTCACTTTTTGCACAGATACACTTGTATTTGTCGCAGAATTTGAGAAACTTTGAATGGAGGCGTTTGGTGGCGTAACTTTGTTTGACAAGTTTCCAAACTAATGTAGTATGGCGTTGGATGAAATCGACATGTTATGCACAGGATCTAGCAAAGACTTCCATGCGAGGTATGTATACGCCGAATGCTGGGGACAAAGGGGACATGTAACCCTATATATATTATGATAAATACGTTCGTATACCCGTAAGTTCTTGATGTAAACCTAATGTTCCCTATAAACCTGAATGGTGCATGTAAACCTAACCGTGAATGGTTCATATAGCTGCTAACATACTATTTCCTTTATTTCTTGCTTGTTTCCCAGCTCTGTTCAAGTCCTTCCATGTTCAGACTCCGAGAGCGTCTGATATAATAGTTCTGTTTCTAATTGTAGTTTAGCACAGGTTTCTAGCATGTTGCTAACCTATTCGAGCGGTATACAAGATTTTATGACATAAAATATAACGGCCTGCATTTAAAGATGCAATTTGATAGGCTTACAAATGCCGAGGACAAAAAATCGACATGTCACTCATAACAAAGAGGCAAGCTTGCAACGAACATATCTAACGATAAACATCTGGTAATCAAGGAGGGTATCTAATTAAACGCAACATTAAAAGGGTGGTGGAAAACGATGCCGGTGTGATTGATAAGAAAGTCCTGTTGATTAGTGTCCCTTTTCATATCCTTTTCTATTTTAACCAAGGACGGACCCTTGTCCCCAGTGTGGAGAAAAGTGTCCTAGCTGGGTTAGAAGAAAAGAACCGGACAGCGGACATTCTTAGCCTCCACACCGTCATACTGACAAGAAGTCACATGACCTCACAGACAAATATGCTGACTGCATATTTTTAAAACATCACAAGAACCAACTGTGAACCCTGTGATGATTTCTATCTCAGCCACGCTTTGATACGGATTTGATATTTTTGGAACATTATGGTGTCTTATCGACATCATTGAAAACTGTTGACCGCTTCTCTCTTGTAGGAAACTAGTCTATGTGTATGTATACTATGATTGTCCTTTTGAATTTGATGCTAATACTGTTATATGGAATAGGTCTTTGGATTATGGACGCGGATATTCTTTAATGGACGACGGCTGAATTATGGATGACGGACTAGACGCTTGTAATTGATAGTAGCTGTTCATGTGGACATATATGACATGACCACGCGACCCCTAGCAATGGCGTGAGCGGTATTAGATTAGATCTAACTTTTGGACAGCAAAAATGCGTCTAAATTTCGACGAGTCATGTACCATACTATACTTGATTACCGTGAAACATTTTTAAGACGAAGTTTTAAAAACCGGAGAATTGCTGGATAATCTTGCCTGGAGAATCACATTGCACGGAATAATGCGAAACGAGAAAAAAACGAACTTTTCTTTCGTTGTGAGGAAGGCTGACAACTGATCTAAGGAAAAATACAATCACAGCTGGACAAGGTGAAGTCAAATACCCGTAATTCAAAGTTATGTAATTTGGGAGTACCAAAAGTATTCTGAAAGCTAACAAATTCAAATTCGCCTGTAGTTTCAAATGCAGAATTCGCTACAGAATCAAAATGAAGAATGCTACCGATTTTAGAGTTTGCTATAGATTTTAAAAATCTATAACTCGACAATTATTTCGTCTACCATCCTCCAATAGTTTGTGTCCAGTCATGAAAAGATATCGCATGATATAGGGTATAAATATTCACATTTTGCATTTTATTATCACACAAAAGCGATGTTGACATGCATATAGCGCGATGTGCCGAAAAAGCTGTGAACTTCAAAAATGCATAAGTCCGAACATTCTGAACGAGAATATTACTACTGTATGACATTATTCGATAACAATTCGATGCCCTTCCTATTTCGAGTGGGAATATACGTAATGAAATTCATAAAACAGTTAAAACTTACAATCATAGATAATTCCACGTGAGCGCCTGAATACTGCCAATACCGAAGAATATAAGAATAGATGAGCACCAAGAAAATTAAGATATGTTTACATTCACGTTTAGCTAAAATATATATTTACCGTAAATCAAATACAATCCAGTTGTTAATTAAGCATTGACTGTGCTTTTTTTACGTTCATTGGAATATGAACTTCTTCAATTCAATTGTTGTCATAGTAGATAACACTGCGCGTATGAATACAGACAACAGTGTTCTAAAATACACAGCGGAAGTCACAATGTGTGAAGGAAGAATTGGATAAAAAACCAGAAGAGAAAATATTGATCTAGTTGTGCAGCAATGGCGTCCAGTCGGGAATAATCAATTCACATCCGACTGATATCAGTGTTTCGGTAAGGGTATAGCCTAGCAATGACATCCTCACTTCTTACACTTCCTCACTTGTTACTAAGCGATATACGTGTTGTAGTTAACAATGTCAGCTCGCTGCAACGCTCCTAATCTCTTGTAATTATTGTCAAATTTTCAAAAACACAACGCAAACCCATACTCGCGTCGATGCTTTCACACTGATTTATGCCATATTATGTGATATTTTGTGAAACCTGTGAGGTACATACCCTTCCTGTTTCAAATTCATCTTCGGTGTTACGAACTAATATGAAAATCGTTACCTTAATTTCAGGGCTGGTGACTACTGGGTAGGCATGTTTGTCCGAGATATTCCCAACAGCAATTATACGTGGTCCGGGGACTGTACTGCACAGGGAAGTTGGACAAACTGGCACGAGAGTGAACCAGACCTCCCCGAGACACAATACTGCACAAGAAACACCCAGACTGATGGAGAATGGATGAATAGAGATTGCTATTTTGAATATCAATTTGTTTGTGAAAAATACTCACAAGGTTTGTGGATTTCTCTCAGAATTGTCGGAATGTTATGTTTACTGTTCCATTGCACGTGCCATACACAGTAACAGTCAGTTGACCAACTGGACTGAGAACTACGAATGATAGAGCTTCTGTCAGTAGAAGACCGGGCCAGTGCGTTTGACGATCTTTGAAAACACCGGTCAGAATATAAAAAAGTGGTTGTTCCACCCACTGCCCACCATGTGACACTAATACCACCCCCCTCCCCCTCCACCCACACACACATCAGCATGGGAATGTACAATAATGCCTCCCTAGGCAGCGTCTTACAAGTTTGTTCACCAACTTGGCCAGCCAAGAATTTGGTCAGCCTGATCGAACACTCCTTGGTACAGATGTGACAGACCATGATGATGTGGTCAAAACGATCTCGTCAAAGTGGTGTTTTGTCGTTTTGACCATATGATTCATGGTCTGACACATATGTACAACTGTGTGTATGATCAGGCTGATCATATCCTTGTGACAGTTGTGTTGTCCGACTTGTGGATTATTCGAACACAAATAGTTATAACTTCTCTAGTTATTCACCCAGTTCATTTGACGGTTGAAATCTAATCCGGAATTCAACCTATTATGATTACGAAACGATACAATTTAGACAGTATAACAACGCTTCTTAGGAACTAATTTGAATATCTATCTGCTATAGTCAATATTATCTCGTATTCATGTAACGTACTAGCACAGTACCTGTCCCCACATTCATTTGTCATCACCGAAACATGATACCTCCTACAGTCAAAAGTCAGCATATACTGCGCTTTTGATACTACTATCCAGGGGCACGGACCGATGTACTTCTATAGAATCAAAATTAACTGTCGGTTGATATAATCGGCATGCCATGAATGTTGAGGCCTGATGAACGGTCCATCGGCGTGCTCTGCATGTATCCTGAGGCCTGAAAATCCCATGAATGTTTAAGCCTGAAAAACAGAAAGGAAACTTGCGTCCAGGGGATGGACGAAGGTTCAATTTAATTGTATCGATTTATTATCTTAGATGTATATATTTGTGTTTTTACAGAACGGCAAAAATCATGCACACGGGGCGGACTGGGGCACTTTTGCTGGGGCACACTGGGACAATAGTAATCAAATGGCGAAATTTACTTTTATTCGAAAATGTTATTAAAGTGCATATTTTGTTTCCTAGATAGTAGTTATTAGTAACCTCATTGGAGTTTATGAGTTTTTCTAAAAATTTCAAAGTCAAATGCTTCCGTTGGAAAGGAAATCACGGAAAATATTTTTTCTTCAAATTTGGCCTCTGAGAAAATATTTGATGTAATGCAGGGGTATAAAATAACAAGTGACTTAGCCATCGCTGTTGAATCTTATCAATCCATATGAAACATAATAGTATATATTTGATTTAAAATGGATTTTGATTATTGTCCTACTTCACCCCAGTGGGTGTCCCAGTGATCCCCAAACTTGGGGCAAACTGGGACACTTTTTGACTTTTTAAAGTGTAATTATAGAGAAAAGAATAGCAGATATTTCAGAATTGTTTGTACGAGTATGTCATACTAAACATTAGTTATAATTAAAGCATAGAAGGCTACCCTACAAGACAATAATAGCGGAGATTTTTTCGAAAACGTGAAAAATGTCCCAGTGTACCCCAATCTCCTCTATAATCGCTTATCAGTTAACGCAAAAAATATGATGTTGAACCATTTTCAACGCCAGTTATTGATGAAAACCATGATTATTATTTGATGTTGAACTGGAATCAACACAATTTGTTGATGTTACAACAGATCAACACCATTTCTTATCACCAATTTATGGTTATATCCGGAATATTTACCGGGAACGGATGAAATCAGACACCCCCAACCCTGCCCACGCACACGCGGCGATCCCTACCTACGCACAGGATGCGACCCTACCCTCGCACAGGCTGCGACTCCTACTCATTCACAGGCAACGGCCCCTAAGATTCGCACAGTCAGCGACCCCTACCCACGCACAGGCTGTGTGGCACACCTCATCTCACAGTTCGTACAGGACAGATAATGGTATTAAGAGTTAATGCAATACAATATATTACGTGGATATAACAAAGGAAAACATGATAGTTGTTTTTTCTGCTTCTACTACTTTCGTCACACATGTGTGTTTTGCTTACAGGTGGTTGTACCTTTTCGAACTATGAGAATGCAAACTTTGAACCATTTGTAAGCCAAGACAATCGATCCTCCATGGAATGTACACTGCTCGATTGTCAGGAAACTTGCCGACAAGACGACCCCAGTGATAATGGAGGGAAGGAATGCTGGGCCGTGACCTTCAGTGTGACAGACGGTAACTGCACACGACATCTAACCTTGACTCCCGTAACTATGATGAATTCCGCTCTCGTCATCCTTTCTGATCACGTGGCATCGCTGCGACTCTGTTTCGAAGGTAAGTGGCTGCATGGTTACCAGATAGCTAGATTAACTAGAGGTTCCGCTTTGACCCTTGAGTCGCCGCTCCGGCATGAAGCCTATGCTAGTTGTTTTTTTAAGCAAAAACATACGTCTCCCCCAACCTGCCACCTTGCCTTGAGTGGGCACATAATTTAAGGGAAAGTGCTATAAAATGAATGTAGCAATAAGTATCCTAAACAAAGCTGCGCATCTAAAAATATTAATTACAAAGAGGCGATTTTCATTGTTGCAGTAACCCAGTGAGGAGTCGGGGTTTATATAGCAATGAGTGGATTGCCGACATCTACAGTGTCCAACCAATGTGAAATACATGTAATTGTGAAGCATCAACTATTTCGAAACTGATCACATTATAGGAAAGATGCAAAACATACAAGAGCCACACCTATAGTATACATGCTGTACCGTATAGAAGTTTCATGCATCTGCCTTCATTAGTTTTCAAGATATGGAGTGAACAAAAATTGGACAGACAGATAAGCACATTTTGCATGGACCCACGCAAGCACTAGCTCACCCCAAAACCTAATTAGATCATAAGGCCATTTCAATGAAGCTTCCATCCAAGTTTGGCGAAATTCCGTGGGGCAGTTCTCCAGATATCTTGCAGACAAGGCTTGTATATACATGTACAAATAGATGGACGGATGGATGGACATGAACGAACGCTCACACACACACACCAAAACCTAATCAGACGAGGGGCTATCCCAATGAAGCTTCCATCCAAGTTTAGTGAAATTCCGTCGAGTAGTTCTCCAGATATCTTGCAGAACAAGTCTGTATAAACATGAACAATTAGATGGACGGACGGACGATGGGCATGGATAAATGCACACACACCCAAACCTAATCAAATGAGGGGGCTATCCCAATGAACCTTCCATCTAAGTTTGGTGAAATTCTGTCTAGTAGTTCTTCAGATATATTGCAGAAAGGGCCTGTATATACGTATACATGTACAAGTACATGGGCAGACGGATGGACACCGAACATGGACAAATGCACACACAAACCAAAACCTAATCAGATGAGAGGGCTATCCCAATAAAGCTTCCATCCAAGTTTGGTAACTTCCGTCAAGTAGTTCTCCAGATATCTTGCAGACAAGGCCTGTATATACATGTACCAGTAGATGAACGGAAGGACGGACACTGGACACGGATGAATGCATGCACACTACAACAAAACCTGATCAAATGAGGGGGCTATCCCAATGAAGCTTCCTTCCAAGTTTGGTGAAATTCCGTCCAGTAGTTCTCAAGATATCTTGCAGACAAGGCCTGTATATACATGTACAAGTAGATGGACGGACGGACGGACACTGGGCATGGATGAATGCACACACACACACCAAAACCTAATCAAATGAGGGGGCTATCCCACTGAAGCTTCCATCCAAGTTTGGTGAAATTCCGTCCAGTAGTTCTCAAGATATCTTGCAGACAAGGCCTGTATATACATGTACAAGTAGATGGATGGACGGACACCGGACACGGATGAATGCACCACATACACCAAAACCTAATCAAATGAGGGGCTATCCCAATGAAGCTTCCATCCAAGTTTGGTGAAATTCCGTCCAGTAGTTCTCAAGATATCTTGCAGACAAGGCCTGTATATACATGTACAAGTAGATGGACGGACGGACGGACACCGGACACGGATGAATGCACACACACACACCAAAACCTAATCAAATGAGGGGCTATCCCAATGAAGCTTCCATCCAAGTTTGGTGAAATTCCATCCAGTAGTTCTCAAGATATCTTGCAGACAATCCAAGGGGACGGACAGACATCCATCCATCCAACCAGACAGACAGACAGACAGACAGACAGCACACACACTAGATGTCTCCCCCCAACATAGTTGGGGGAGACATAATTAATATTCATGAAGGTATTTTCTAACCTTCAGTGCGTTACGTGTCGTGTACAAGCACATGTTATATATATAGGGCAAAATTTTAGATCCCGTCAGTATTTGCTGCGCTACAGAAAACCCTGATTTCATGAATGATGTGACCTTTACCTCCCCCCCCCTCCGCAATAACATAGGAACATTTCCCCCGCAATATACTAATAGAAAACTGAATGCCAAAACCAATCTTTTAATGAAGTGCTCCTCAAGTCTGTACTGAAAATAGTATATAGGGTGCATTCCACACCTAAATGATGTGCGGTTAAAATAGACATGGGTTCGGGTCTTCGGCCTTAAATATATGTAAAATCTTTAACAAAACCCCTGTGAAAGTATATATTTTCTGAATGGGCACACCCATGCCATTATTTCAAGACACAAGTGAGCTATTCAAATTGAAAAGGAAAGACGTGCAATCCTGCTTAAACCTTTTTCAATTTTTCTGAAAAACTCCATAAAATGTACGAAAATGTGCCAAATTCGACCCACCATCCAGAGAAAACAAACGAAATGATTTTCTTGTTAGACTTGTGAAAGTTTCTCCGTCCAACGGGCATTTTAAAAAGCGAAAAAAACAGGGGGTCGACTTACTCGTTTTTTGTCAAATTTTATCGCCATAAGGGAATCATCATTTTCGTTCCCCGAAAAAGTGAGGATTTTGTCCTGCCAGATATTCAATTCCGGAAACGATTATCTCTGTAGTGGAGCGTAGATGCGATAAGCAAGCAATTGTTATATCCTCGTTTGAAGAAATGGTTACGTCCAGCAGGGTGATACTATTGATATCAGCTGGTAGAAAGGGAAGAAGAATTACCATGCTGTCAAAATCAGGCGACCTTCCTTATTATGAAATTAGGGAGGGGCCATGTGTGCGAAACCATGGCTTAGTGTGGAGTGCACACTTAAGGCTAGGGTGTTTTCTCAGAATTTCTGTTCTCAAGGCTATGCCAATCTGGAAGTGTTTGCGAGTTTCTTGGTATGCGACACTTGCTTGTAGTATGCGGTTTTGTCGGACATCCCGTCAATCACTTTCCCCCTACCCCATCTTTGTTTTTGCGACTTTTGCTAAAAAATCACGAGTTTACGAGCTCAATAAGAATATCATAGCATTAGGCTTTGACCGTGACAATGAAACCCATGTACAAAGATCGGGAGCGTTGACCAGCTTTCGATTGAGGCATTAGAAGCAAAATAAACGCAAAAATAGCTGAAATTCGAGCCAAATTGTCAATAATTCTTCATTCCGACTTCTGCAAAAGATTGGGGGGTGGGAGTACAAACTTCGAGATAAAAGGGACAAAACCAGAATAATACGATGTCATTCAATTTAGATCCGGGTACTGGTGTGATTCGTATTGAATATTAATCACTTTGACATTCACATTGACAATACTGAGACATACAGGTCACTAATCGTAACATATATGCCCAATCAAGGGGAGGTAATTCTGTATAGGTCCAAATAGCATATATGCAAGGCCAATGCTATCATACCATGTAGTATACATAAATTCGAAATATTTCTGACTAAGATAAATGAACTTTACGATCCCGTTCCATATCAAGTCATTGCAAGGTCCGAATAAGCGCTTTTAACGAGTGTAGTGCAGGAGAACATACAATATTTGGCCTTCGCGTGTATTATAACCGTGCAGTGGCGCCTACATTAAGTGTGCATTCCACACCTAAATGATGTGCGGATGAAATATACATGGGTTCGGGTCTTCGGCCTTAAATATATGTAAAATCTTTAACAAAACCAGTGTGAAAGTATATATTTCTGAATGGGCACACCCATGCCATTATTCCAGGACACAAGTGAGCTATTCAAATTGAAAAGGAAAGACGTGCAATCCTCCTTAAATCTTTTTCAACTTTTCTGAAAAACTCCATAAAATGTACGAAAATGTGCCAAATTCGACCCACCATCCAGAGAAAACAAACAAAATGATTTTCTTGTTAGACTTGTGAAAGTTTCTCCGTCCAACGGGCATTTTAAAAAGCGAAAAAAAAACAGGGGGTCGACCTGCTCGTTTTTTGTCAAATTTTATCGCCATAAGGGAATCATCATTTTCGTTCCCCGAAAAAGTGAGGATTTTGTCCTGCCAGATATTCAATTCCGGAAACGATTATCTCTGTAGTGGAGCGTAGATGCGATAAGCAAGCAATTGTTATATCCTCGTTTGAAGAAATGGTTACGTCCAGCAGGGTGATAGTATTGCTATCAGCTGGTAGAAAGGGAAGAAGAATTACCATGCTGTCAAAAACAGGCGACCTTCCTTATCATGAAATTAGGGAGGGGCCATTTGTGCGAAACCGTGACTTAGTGTGGAGTGCGCCCATACTTTAATTTACTTTCTGGTGGCTTATCCGGTCTTTCCAGTCAACGCTCACCATGGTCACCGTACGGTCGATCTCTGTACACATGGCGAGCACGAGACATTTTAGGTCAGCAAGGAGGTAGACACATGCAAATAGGTTTGGTAAAGCTAACCTAGAAATCCCGGCAATCCCTTATAGAAGTTGTTCATGCTGTACCGTGTCTCCTGCAAAGTCTGTCGCATTTCTCGCTCGCTTGCAAAAGTAAATAGGTCAACGATTGCTGCACGTGCAAGCCTGGCAACATTGGTTTGCGGCGGAAGATACACGTAACAGCTGCGCCAAGACGGAAATCGTTTCGCGACAGCTGTTGTTGGTTGATCTGTCCATTTTCAATTATGTTCTGGTTAGAATTGGATTTAAAACCTTCGTTCGCAATCTCGGGGTTTTGACTCGCTATAAAAGATGACCCGGCGGTAAATCAGTACACAACAAATACATCTATGTCAGTTGTAAATCCTCAATTACAATTGTATCAGAAAGTATGCGCGTGGTGTATATGCGTATATGTTGTATACAATGGATATCATAGCATAATTCGACATATGCTGCATTTCGCGGCTCAACTTATCCCGACTATCGTCATGTGCATTTGCCTAGCCTTGCATGTACAGGAAGTGGGCATGAACAGCTGCAATATAAGCGCGGCTGAGATACTAAGGCTACGTCCAAGAACCCACCGTATTCTCAGGTCAGAATGTTAGGTGCCGAGGGATGATTTCCTGTAGAGTCATATGGTTGCATTTTAGTCACCAGACGTCGTCAATTTTTTCCCACCTCTTGCATATCGCTCCAATTTCAAAGATTTTCCTTGTATAATGTTAATGTTACCAGGCCTAAAATGAACTTACCTAAGTTATATACGGATAGTCAGATCAATTTCCGACATATGGAAACAATTGATAGAATATAATCCCCAAATATAGAGCAGGAACTCCTATTTCGGACACTCTGGATTGCAAAATGAATGCTGTAAGACAGGCAAAAGGATGCAGACGCTTATATAAATACCATATACGAGTCTATTGCAAGTGATTAGAGAAAATGATAAATGGAACACAAATATCAACACACACTCTCAAATATTTTGGGATGAAGTGTTCAAGAACAATTTTACAACTGCAAGGTAGACAAAACAGAGATTTTCAACATAAAATTCTTTGTACAAAACCTTTCTTGTGCACATCAGGGAAAAGATAAGACAATGCTTGCACGTAATGTAAAGGAGAGAAAGACACAACAGAATAAGTATTCCTATTCTGCCCTATCGTTAAACAAATTTGGACTGAAGAACGAAAGTAACTGACCGAAATGATAAGGTAATATCTGGGTGGTATAACATTTCACGAATACGTGAACTAAAATACATATGTACAATAATAAATTTGAAAATTATACTTAAAACATAAAAGCTCTTGTGAACAAGCACCATGAACAGTACAAGAACGAGAAGGTAGCGGCTTCCATCAATAACAGAGAAGAGAGAAATTTCGTATTATTCATTGATGCGGAGGAGACGGGTGGAGGCAGCGAACCGCAACTCCCCAACCCCTAACCCCAAGCCCCATATGAAAAGAGAAGGGACCAAGGACCACTTCGCCCCTTTTTGTTGCGACGGCAGTCTCAACAAATGGGTCAGATAAGTTTCACGATTCGTTCTACATTCAAAAACATTTCCGTGGGAGAAAAAGTCCCATGTATTGACGGTTATCAATATTCCATTTACAATGGATTATGCGATATGACTCAAGATTCTACCTAAACCTCTTCCTAATGATTGTTCTGTCTGGTGTTTTGTATGGATATAATTCTTGTTTGATATTCTTCAGTCACAATATCGAAATTGTCGTGATAGCATCGACTAATTATATTCCAGAATGATTGTCATCCTGAAAGTATTGACACCTTGCGGGGAAATATAACTAAATTGTATTGAATATGACTTCCGTGTTTTCAGCATTATACTGGAAATGTATACCGGTATTCGCCAATATTCGTTGCTTATTTACAAAGGTCTATAATAATAATCGCTCGAACCTTTCACCTGGTAGGGTGAGTATAGTTTTAACGGTAAATCGAAGCAACTTGATGAGAATTTCATTTAAAACGCTGATTGGCATTGTTTAGCTTTAGTGACTCGGTTTTACTGTGAAATCCTTCCACTCTCAATGTCTCAGAAGCGTCAAAATGCATTTAATTAAATCTAAAATTCCACAATTTTCCGTCACCCTCCCCTTCATAAACAAGCGAGAAATTTGTGCTTTTCTGCATGGAAAAGTGGGTAAAACATATTTTACTTCATATCAGATTATTATATGCTAATTTATAATGCAGATTTTGCGGAGAAAACGCTGTACCAAACTATTTTAAGTTCACAGAAACACCTTGCATTTCAGATAAGTATACTAAATCTATAGCCATCAAAATATTCAATTACGGCTATAGTTGTGATTGTGAATCGTCGAACTTTATCTATACACCATGCAAAGTTATTGTGACTGGTAACGTTGATATATTGAGTGATAAGGACCTGAGAACACTCCTGATGAAGGGACCCAAATATAGAGAGCTGAGAAGAATAAATCTGAAGGCCAACCAGAAGATAGTCATGTCTGCATTGGAACAGTACGTTATTGATTGGTCTAAGCGAGAAAGAGTTCAACCTAAAATACTGGCTGATTGGTTGGACCTCACCAAGAGCAAGGTCGTTGAAACAATCCACCATATTGCCCGAAGTACCCTTTCCAAATCAAAACAAGTGCTGGGAAACCTCGATTCCCAAGAAGTTCTAACAAATCTCCAGAGTAAATTCGTCATAGTCCCAGCATACAGAGCTCTAAATAATATAATATTCACATGTAAATATTATTATTACCATCACCAAATACTTCTACTCACTCCCAAACTGCATTACTCTGGAAGATTTATTTAACAATCACAAAACGTTTCTCCAGGAAAGAGGTATTTGTCTTCCAACCAATCATAACGATAACCCAAAAGTATACTGGACTCCAAAAACGCATAAATCGTCATACAAAGCTAGATTCATATAGCTGGTTCTAGAAGCTGCGCCACCAAGCTTCTTTCAACCCTGTTGACGAGGGCCCTTCATGAGGTAAAAGCATTTTGGGAAAGGTATTGCGCCACTATTTCTAAAAACTCTGACGTTGAATGTATGCATGTGGATATTGAAAACTCAAAATGTCTTACGTAAGAACTTGATGCTAAAGGTCACATACTGTACAGACATGTATCCACATGGGATTTCTCGACTCTCCATACTACAATCCATCATCGGGACCTTATTGGTCGTCTAAGTTCATTAATAGTGTCTGTGTTTAAGAAAACTGATCGCAGATATATTAATGTCAGAAGCCATAAAGGATTCTTTAGCTCTACTGCATACAGGAGATATCATTCATGGGATGTTTCTTTCTTTATGGAGTTGCTTGTATTTCTCATTAAAAATATCTATGTGAAAATTGGCGATACAATATATCAACATCATATATGTATTCCAATTCCAATAAGGTACTAATTGTGCACCCCTGTTGGCTGACCTATATCTGTTCTCTTATGAATATGACTATAAGCAGGCGCTTTTAAAAACCCATTAATTCAAAGCCCGTTCCTTCTCATTCACCAAACGCTATATAGACGATCTTCTCGCGGTGGATAATCGCTATATAAATGACGCAGTGAAGGATATATATCCACCTTCACTGGGTCTGAAGGAAACTACAGATAGTCCTACAGGCACATCATATTTAGACTATATCTCTAAAATAATGAAGCGGGCTTTCTCTCTCGTCGACTTTATGACAAAAGAGATGATTAAAAACTATCTCTTTCTGAACAGTAATATTCCAGTGAGACCTGCATATGGCGTATGCATATCTCGCCTAGTAGCATTTGCTAGATCCTGTGTTAAATGTGATGATTTTAATCAACGTCACAAAATATTATTGCAGAAACTTATAAAACAGGGCTATACCACCGAGCGCCTCCACTAAAATTTTCTCAAATTTGGCGATACATATCGCACGCTGACAGCAAAATACGAGCGTAGCGTGCATGATCTATGGCGTTACGTTTCCTAACCTGTGTCTAATTTCGCTTAACCCGGGGCTAGATGCCGTATGAACCCATATACTTCAAGATCCTCATGGTGCTGATATGAACAGGCACAATTAAAGCGTGATGAACAGTCACAATTAAAGCGTGACTGAGATACATCATTCCCTATATGACGATTTTTTAAGGATTGACTTTCGCATTTTGCAGGTTCATCGGGGTATAAACTGTCAAATGATGTGGTTCAAACTGTGTAAACTTGCGAGCTTGCGAGCACAGTTTACACGTAGTTTGAACCACATCATTTGACAGTTTATACCCCGATGAACCTGCAAAATGCGAAAGTCAATCCTTATAATTCTTCACTCTTATTTATCAGTTGATCAATGCATATTTTTTATTGAAAGGAAGACGTTTACAGATATCTTTAGAGATGAATTTGACCCAGTTACTCGTATTCACAGCTGACATGCAAGTGCCCTCTTCGCTGACTTCTGAATATATATCCCTGCGCTTGTTCAGTATAACGAAGCCGAATACAGATTCTTTTTAAATGAAAAGATTTATTCCGCATGAAGATATCATTTGATGAATATATCATTATTAATTTTATTCAGAATTGTTTAAACATGAAAATTAAAAATAAATTGAACTAGAACTATTTTCTATCGCGGACTGCGGCAAGAGAGTCAACTTTAAACTTGTTCAACAGTGAGCGAGGGCGCACGTGACATTTCTATTTTGTACAAGCCGATGCTATAACGAAGAAGGATATACGCGGAATTCATAATTTAGGGACAAAAGAATTTACCGGATTAGCCATCACCAGGACAAAGATGAATCTGAATGAAAATACTTTGGGTAGTTGAAGACGACTGGATATAATAATCAACAAATGAATCGGGTGAGTCTATCAAACGTCAATGCGAATGTTTGTACCAACTTCTTTCACTGGGTCAACGTACCTGCACTCCATTAGTACTCGTGTCCATTTCATATTCCCACTCACGGTCACCGAGCGTTTGGTTGTAAATAAATTGTGTAACTGTTCATTCTTTATCTGCGAGGTGTTTAATAAATTACGACGTTAGTGTCAGAAATTTGTCGACGTGAACTGAACTGAATTCCATAGGTCAAAACCAGTCGGAACGAGAAACCTTATCGTCTGCTACAAAAGTAGTTCGTCAAGAAACGTGTAAACTTCGAAATCCAAAGTTTATCGAGTTGTAAACTTTTCAATTTCACATCACGTGATGCTGTTTTGGCCAATGGGAAAAGAGATATGGTCAACGATTTCAGAGTGTAGAATTATACAACGAATATCATATGGATTAAGAATACTGATAAGCGATACGGATTTGATATTTTTTGAACATCATGATGTCTTGCCGGCATCATTGAAAACTGTTGACCGCTTCTCTCTTGCAAGAAATTAGCCTATGTTTATGTATACTTTGATTGTCTTTTTGAATTTGGTGCTAATGCTGTTATATGGAATATGGAAAAGGCCTTTGGATTATGGGCGCGGATATTCTTAAATGGACGACGGCTAAATTATGGATGACGGACCAGACGCTTGTTAGTTAAATCAAAAAATCTGACCGAAAAATCCGCCAAAACATGCGTCACTGTGACGTCACCATGGCGGACCTCTTGGATTTTTTTTTTTTTTTTACATTTTGAAGTAGAGCTTGACTCAAAGATATAGTGTGGTAAGTTTCAGCCCTCTAGTCCCAGCGATAGCGAAAATATACAGGGGGCGGCACCCCCCAAGGCTGCGGTACACCCCGAATCGCCCAGGCCAGACAGAGTTAAAAGAAAGGTACATCTAGCCCATGGTAAGGCTTGATCACCAATCACGCTAGCCAATGGCATTTGTACCTGTTATGATATATGGAAAAACAAGATGTGTTTCCCTTAACTTAACGTTGGTACTGTAAAGATAGAGTCAAAACAACGAAAACTGGACTCTTAATAATAACTCGACACAACACCATATGTTGTAATATTGGAAGTTCATACAATGCACTGACCTATATTCTTTTTAGATATCGGTTTCCACAATGTGAAATGGCTGCAAATGTCTTTCCGTGCTTGATTTGTTTCAAATTTCAACGCCAGTCTTTCTCCAATAGTGTCAAAGAAATCAACTTCCATTACAAAACGGCCTTAATTATAAGACTCCATAATATCAGTGGTATATAGAGACCAAACTATCTGATGGCCTACAATATTCATATTTTTCTTTTGCAGCCGATATCAACTCAACTAATATACCACCGGAGTTGATAAATAATAGCATCATTCCCTCGTCTACATGCTTTCCGTATGAAATCCCTTCGGGGACACTGTCTGCGCCGCGAGAAGACGTAATTGCGGCCAGATGTAGCAGTACTCCTGTGCGTACTGTACCAACTGCTGGTGAATTGGAGGACTCACTACAATCTACAGGACAGTCTCTGCTATCTTCCAGTCAGAGTGGAAATACTGCTTTCACCAGAACCATGTCAGAACTGTGTACAGTGACGCAAAATACCAGCAACTCAGGTATATAATTTATATATGTTTTCTGATCAATAGTCATCCGTCTTTGTGCAGTTTGGTAGGAGATTTATAAGGCTTGTCAAACAAAAGTTTATATAAAAACTGGTTAGCTCGTCTGATGAATTCTCCGCCAAACTGCACAAAGAAATATTTTATCACCTTCGTCTGACAACGCACAGTCTCTTTTTAAATGCTCGAAACTTCTCTTTCATGTTTTACGTAATTTAACGTTGTTGTCATTTCGACCAAATCTGCTGAAGCCGTGACCAGCACTGTTGACTTTCAACTTTATTATATAAGAATGAATAGGAATGTTAAATATAAATAACTATTTTCATGTATCTATTTCCAGAAGGGTTGTTTTATCTATATTCATCTCAAATACAAGAGAATTTGGGATAACTGAGAAATTACATTCACATTTTATATTCATAACATACTAATATCTTTTTGTCCTTGGCCGGTATTTAAAATTATAAGTTGGTGTTCACTTGTCGCTTGTGCTATATAACCCTGAGTCTTGTACCGTTAAATACCATAGGATCAACTGTTCACCACGTTTACAAAATGGTCCCCGGGAGAAAATGGCCTGCTATGATGCTGAATGATACCGTTGCGCCGTGTAGATCAAGTTGTGCCCGGAAATGCTTCAAAAATCCACAATGCTCATCGTTTAACACCAAAGATATCGCAGGCGCATCAACCCAATGTCAGCTCCTAAAGGACATTAGAGAATCCAGCGAAAGTGAATTAGTTGACGGGGACATGGGATGGATGTATTACAGAGCTCTTTATCCATAACCTGATATGCTGATATAACCAAGTGATTTGTGAATATCACGAAGCGATTTGCTGATATCATCAACTGATTGCTAATATCATAAAGGGATTTGCTGAAATCATCAAGTCATTTTTTTATATCACCAGGAATTGTTATTTATCGTGAAGCCAAGTTCTGATATCGTCAAATAATCTGCTGATTTCATCAACTGATTTGCTGAAATATGCATGTCATTTCCTAATACAAAGTCGTGACGTTGAAAACGTCAAAATGATTACTGATATCAGCAAATCATTTTTGCTGTCATCAAGCAATTTACTGATGTCAACTGATTTGGTGATTTCGTCAAGTTGCTACTTGATATCATCTAGCGATTATCACCTTATATTGACTGATCAATTTTCAGCCAGTGAAATGGTGGTATTTTCAGGTGAATTTCCAGTATCATCAAATTATTTGTTGATGTTATTAAGTGGTTTGTTGCATCACCACGTTGTTTACTGGTATCAGCATTTCATTTGATGGTATCGTCAAGCGATATGATGAAATCGGCGAGCGATTCGCTGGTGCCATGAACAAATTTGCTGACATTATCAAGAGATATGATCGTGTCATTAAGAGATTCGGTGAAATCATCAATTCGGTTACTGATGATCCTCAAGTGATCTGCTGATATCGTTAAGTGATTAACCGATATCAGGAATTAATTCACCGATGTCATCTGGAGATTTGCCGGTATCACCAGGAGATTGGCTAATGTCATCGAATGAATTACCGAGATCGTTTCATCTGTAGGTGTCATCACGTGGTTTGCTGATGTCATTGGGTGATTGGCTGATATTGTCAAGCGATTGACTAATATCATCTAATCGTCTGCTAGTATCGTCACGTGACTTGATATCATCGCACGAGTTGCTTTTATCATTGGTTTCTTTGTTGATAAATGTAGAGAATGATACTAGGATCCAGAAATTAGATATTTCTCTCAGATCATAATTCGGAATAATTATGAGGCATTCCCGCACGAGTGGTTCAGCGCCGATAATGACATAATAACATATAGAAGCGCTATTTGTTAATTATATGTTGTTAACCTGATGATCAAATCAAATCTTCTAGAGATTATTTCCCCGCTGACACGAGTAATGATATGAAAAGTACGCCCACGCCCAAAACTGACAGGTTTGTTCGGTCGCAAACAGGAAATTCAGTTGGGGGACAGGAAAGTTACAGTAATCGTTATAAGGTGACACAGGGGTTGTCTTTTGTTTGGTCTTTGCTCATCTGGATAAATGAGGGTTCAACAAAAGACAGCCCCTGTGGATTTTCCCAACATGGCCGCTCTATGACACCTATTGCAACCTTTCAACACCTAATGGTGGGGACGGGAATCATAGTCACGCAATAAATACCGTAAAAAATCAGAGACGATCCGATCACCGTTGAGCGGAACTTTCGGAAGCAGAAAGACATGGACTGAGGCAGAGAGTAGACGGGTTATTAGAGAATTTGTGCGGTTGGAAGGAACATGTTTTGTGACACAGAATGCGGTGGGGATTCTCGGTGATCAGTTAGGAATGTGTTCTTACTTTATTTGGAGCCATAGGTGTAAACAATACCAGGCTTAGTTTCAATTGCAAATTTAATCAAGTTGCCATAGTCGAGTGTCCGGGCGAAGATATTCGCATGGCAATACAACAACCACTGACGTTCTATGAGGAACTTCCCCATTACCATAGTTTTTCGCCCAAATGAGCAGTAAGGTGGCTCCCTGGTTACAAGAATGGCTGTTCTGCGCAGCTTTTTGCGCATAGCAATTACCTCCCTTCTAATCACACTCTGGTGCGCGAATGGATAGAATGAGATACTGTGACATACTGCGTTTACTAAGCATCTCTTGTGACGTCATGACGTCGAATGGCAAACTCTTTGTTGGCGTGGCATTTGCCGACGTCTTGACGTTGCATTGTTGCGACTTAATGCACAATGGCGGGAAAAAGTGTGGAAGTAGGTAGATTCGGAGCCCTATTCATGCCCTTTTTGGATGGCGGCCTACCTTATACCTGAGTTATTCAAAAACTGCATACTTCAAGGAATACATGATAAAATTGACATGACTTTTGAATATTCTGAAAACAATTATGTCTCAAATATTGGGCGTTTTACATAGTATTCGCATTGTACCAATTTGCCATAGATTACGTTATACAAGCTGAAAATTAGAAAAAAAATAATACGCTATGCGATATTTGTGTATCATTTTCTGATATAGGATGAACTTCCTGAGCTATACAAAAGATATGAGAAAAATGACATGACTTTGCATTTAAACCAGGGAGCCACTATAATTTAAAGTGAACGGCCGATCCTGACGTTTGGGGCGTCCTTTGGCAACACATTATTGTTGTTGTAACACGTGGTGATTCTCGACTTGAACATAAAACAAATTGTACTGAAATATCGGTACGTAGTTTGTTACAATAGTGTAGTTTGGGAAAACGGAGATTTTGGCCAACCCTCACCGTTCTGTGTTGAACGAGTGACTAACAATTTTCGGTATAAATTCTAACGACGTATGTAGTCCGAGTACTGTGATCAATTCTGAATGCAAAAAAAAAATTATTAGCGATATAACAGATAAACTGAGTCTTTCCTGTCCTATTTCCAGGAAGGGGTGGGGTGGGGAATCGGGATGCGGGTGGGAAATATTGTTTGAGGTTCATTTATGAGCCTTTTACAACCTTCTTTTTTATTGAAAGTGACTAAAAGTGAATTTTGGGGAATTCCAGAGGCATAATTTTCAACCTTGGGAGCACTTTGCATCCTTCAACCGTCGAGTGTAAAATGCCAACTTTTTTGTCAGTCCTGTCACACTATCGAACCACCAGTAAACCCCATGAATGGTTCTGTTGCGTCTTCTGTTGATTTTTATCCCATTTTGTGATGTCTGGTTACTTTTGCTAGGAAATTCGGCTTGTTTGGAAAAATTTGAAAATCACCATGTTGTAACCATATAAGAGCTTTTGTAGTACTTAAAGGTCCACCAGTGTTTGGTAGTCCTTAATATTCCATCAGTCTTTGGTAGTACTTAAAATCCATCAATTTTCGGTAGTATGTAATGGTCCACCAATCTTTGCTAGTACTCAGTGGTACACCAGGCTTTGGTAGTACTTACCGGTTTATCAGTGTTTGATAGTACTTACTGGTCCACCAGTCTTTGGTAGTGCTTAATGGTCCACCAGTCTTTGGTAGTGCTTAATGGTCCACCAGTCTTTGGTAGTACTTACTGGTCCACCAGTCTTTGGTAGTGCTTAATGGTCCACCAGTCTTTGGTAGTGCTTAATGGTCCACCAGTCTTTGGTAGTGCTTAATGGTCCACCAGTCTTTGGTAGTGCTTAATGGTCCACCAGTCTTTGGTAGTGCTTAATGGTCTTACTGGTCCACCAGTCTTTGGTAGTGCTTAATGGTCCACCAGTCTTACTGGTCCACCAGTCTTTGCTTAATGGTCCACCAGTCTTTGGTAGTGCTTAATGGTCCACCAGTCTTTGGTAGTGCTTAATGGGTAGTACCACCAGTCTTTGGTAGTACTTACTGGTCAGTGTTTGATAGTACTTACCAGTCTTTGGTAGTGCTTAATGGTCCACCAGTCTTTGGTAGTGCTTAATGGTCCACCAGTCTTTGGTAGTGCTTAATGGTCCACCAGTCTTTGGTAGTACTTAATGGTCCACCAGTCTTTGGTAGTGCTTAATGGTCCACCAGTCTTTGGTAGTACTTAATGGTCCACCAGTCTTTGGTAGTGCTTAATGGTCCACCAGTCTTTGGTAGTGCTTAATGGTCCACCAGTCTTTGGTAGTGCTTAATGGTCCACCAGTCTTTGGTAGTGCTTACTGGTCCACCAGTCTTTGGTAGTGCTTAATGGTCCACCAGTCTTTGGTAGTGCTTAATGGTCCACCAGTCTTTGCTTAATGGTCCACCAGTCTTTGGTAGTATTAATGGTCCACCAGTCTTTGGTAGTGTTAATGGTCCACCAGTCTTTGGTAGTGCTTAATGGTCCACCAGTCTTTGGTAGTACTTAATGGTCCACCAGTCTTTGGTAGTGCTTAATGGTCCACCAGTCTTTGGTAGTGCTTAATGGTCCACCAGTCTTTGGTAGTACTTAATGGTCCACCAGTCTTTGGTAGTGCTTAATGGTCCACCAGTCTTTGGTAGTACTTACTGGTCCACCAGTCTTTGGTAGTACTTACTGGTCCACCAGTCTTTGGTAGTGCTCAATGGTCCACCAGTCTTTGGTAGTACTTACTGGTCCACCAGTCTTTGGTAGTGCTTAATGGTCCACCAGTCTTTGGTAGTGCTTAATGGTCCACCAGTCTTTGGTAGTGCTTAATGGTCCACCAGTCTTTGGTAGTGCTTAATGGTCCACCAGTCTTTGGTAGTGCTTAATGGTCCACCAGTCTTTGGTAGTGCTTACTGGTCCACCAGTCTTTGGTAGTGCTTAATGGTCCACCAGTCTTTGGTAGTGCTTAATGGTCCACCAGTCTTTGGTAGTGCTTAATGGTCCACCAGTCTTTGGTAGTGCTTAATGGTCCACCAGTCTTTGGTAGTACTTACTGGTCCACCAGTCTTTGGTAGTGCTTAATGGTCCACCAGTCTTTGGTAGTGCTTAATGGTCCACCAGTCTTTGGTAGTGCTTAATGGTCCACCAGTCTTTGGTAGTACTTAATGGTCCACCAGTCTTTGGTAGTGCTTAATGGTCCACCAGTCTTTGGTAGTGCTTAATGGTCCACCAGTCTTTGGTAGTGCTTAATGGTCCACCAGTCTTTGGTAGTGCTTAATGGTCCACCAGTCCTTGGTAGTACTTACTGGTCCACCAGTCTTTGGTAGTGCTTAATGATCCACCAGTCTTTTGCAGTACCAAATGGCTCAACATTTATTGGTAATGCGTGATGGTCCATCAATCTTTGGTAGTACTGAAAGGTCCACTAGCCTTTGATACTACTTACTGGTCCACCATTCTTTGGTAGTATTAATGGTTCACCAGCCTTTGGTAGTACTTAATGGGTCACCAGTCGTTAGTACTACTTAATGGTCCATCAGTGTTTGATAGTACTTAGTGGTTCAATAGCCTTTGTTGGTACTTAATCGTCCATCAGTGTTTGGCTGTACTTAATGGGTCACCATTCTTTGGCAGTGCTTAATGGTCCATCAGAGTTTGATAGTACTTAATGGTCCATCAGTGTTTAGTAGCACTTAATGGGCAACCAGACGTTTAGTAGCACTTAATGGGCAACCAGACGTTGGTAGTACTTAATGGTCTATCAGTGTTTGGCAGTACTTAATGGTCCGCCAGTTTTTGGTAGTACTTAATTGGTCACCACTCTTTAGTAGTACTTAATGGGTCACCAGTTTTTAGCAGTGTTAATGGTCCATCAGTGTTTGATAGTACTTTATGGTCCACCAGCTTCTGGTAATACTTAATGGTTCATCAATATTTGGTACATGTAGTACCTAATGGATCACCGGACTTTGGTAGTACTTAATGGTGATAATCTGACACTTTTCGCTCGATTTAGGCGTATGTAAATGTTGAGTATTTTCTGCAATGTCAACTTCGCCATTCACACTCAAGTGTTTGGCGTGATGTATAAGTAGAATTTCAGGAAGCTTAACTTGTTCAATATGCTTGGATTTTATGCAAATTTGCAAATAGTTTTTTTGTGAAGAGTTTATTGTATGTGGGAGTGCAGTTTCTTGTGTGTTGTGTGTTACTGTATCACTGTGTACTGTGTTGAACTGGGAAAGTACATAGTGTTATTTCCGAGAATTGTATGAAAAAGTCCCCCAGTGATAATTATTCCGGTTAAGACACTTCGTTATTCCCCGTCGGTATAACTTCGGAATATTTAACCATCAGCATGTACGTCTGTCCGTCCATCTGGAATCGTTAAACTTGATAGATATCGTCACCATATGAGGATGCCATTTTCCTCGTATCATTCCTCATACAGTTATGGCCTTTTGCGTTTGAATACATGATTGCCTATCCAATACATCCTCGCCAACGCAACTCGTCAAACGGTTTATGCAGCATTTCTGTGAAACTTGGTACATATTAACGTTACCATATGAAGATGCGCATGTATCGTTTCCCCACTCCTCGTAGCAATCCTCCCAGAGTTATTCTTGTCAACCCAACCCATCTAACAGTTCACGCAAGATGTCCGTGAAACTTGGTAAACATTATCATAACTATATATACTATCATCTTATTAGGGGAATCTCGTGCGGCGTTCCGCAGGGATCCATTTTAGGCCCCATACTATTCCTGATCTATATTAATGATCTGAATGCTGCCTCTGATGTACTTAGCATAACTTTATTTGCTGATGACACCAGTGCGGTATTGTCTCACAAAGATCAAAATCAACTTTTTACTATTATGTCACGTGAACTACATTTAATGCACAAATGGTTCTCGGTCAATATGCTGTCCTTGAATATATGCAAAACCAAATATATGTTTGTAAAACCAAATTGCAGAGTCAGAGGCAACGATATAGGTCGATTATCTTGATTGGTCAAGACATTGATGAGGTCGACAGATTCAAGTTCCTTGGTGTATTCTTAAACAATAAGCTGACCTGGTAACTCACATTAGCGAAACATGTAAAAAGATCTCTAGAAATATTGGTATTATAAATTGTATCAAAGATTGTCTTGACAAACGAACCCTGTTTATACTATATTATTCTATGATATTTCCCTACCTCTCCTATTGTAATCTGATATGGTGCAACACATACCCTACTCATTTGCAGCCACTGATCACATTACAAAAGAGAGCTATTAGAACTATATCACTTGTCAGTAAATATGAACATACTGCCCCATTATTTGCTCGCCTGAAAATACTTACTCTAGTTGACCTTAACCTATACCTCACGCTGCAATTCTGTCATAAATTTGTCCACCATCCTTTCGTATTGCCCCCCAAGTTTCAGAATTACTTTACGAAATTAGTAAATATTCAAGCATACCCAACTAGAGGTCAACTTAGGGACCTCTATAGGCCATTTTACCGTACCGATTTATCGTTCTACACTCTAAAAATCAAATCAAAGCCCCTCGTGAATGGAACAAACTCCCCTCTAATTTACAAAATTGTGTTCCTATTTCTCTTTTCAAGTCCCAAACGAAAATCTATATTCTCAGCAAAAACTAATAACGCCGTTATCTCTATACGGGCAAGCAATCACACAGGGTGTTATGTTGATTTCTTGAGTTTTCTTGTCACCCTCATACCCTAAGTGTCCAACACCTTCACTACATTATCTTATAAACGCTACATATTCCGCTATGAATAATGCTCTGTTTATTCATTTGGGATAATTCAAGCCCCTTGGGGTTTTCTTCCCGCCAATTCATGTATTTGTGCGATCTTCATTTTATTATACAGTATGTTTTATACATAAAATGTACTACTTGAAACGATTGGTGAAATAAAAAAACTCAAACTCATCGTACTTTTATTAATGCCAATATTAATTTTCGGAAATATTATTAATCCAAAAATAGACCACCGTCACTTCACTCTAGTAGAATCACTGTAAAAATACTCCTAAAATTACGGTTTCCATGACGACCGTGAGGCCAGGGAGATATTCCACCGCCTCATGGCTCTTGTTTGTGAGTTTAGTGGATTTCGGGAAAAGAAATCTGTAGGTATTATTCACAGGTTATGTTTATTTGTTCATTTGAGTTTTGAATTTATCTTGTTCGACTGTACATGCTATATATAATGCTATACATCGTAGACCATTCAAGCTTGATAGGCCCCATTGATGTCACAACATCTACATTTGCTTTTTTCGAAAGAGGGTAGACCGATATGTTTTAGAGATTTTATAAGGGTGACTGGATTTAGTGCCAGGCATGTAGTTAACTTAGTATATTATAATGGGATTTGGTAACTGGATTATACATATCTGGGATTCTTGAGTATTGATTTTGGTGAATTTAGGAAAAGGCACTAATTTTGAAGAAATACAGGACGGGCTCAAAATAACCCAAATATGTTGAAAGATACCGTGTTTGATTCCAACGTTTCCTCGGTCTGAAACACCGAGAAAAAGTCACTGGGGTGAGGAGCTTGTGGAGTTGCATCCACCAATACCAATTGAACCTATTCAATATTATTCTTCTGACGGTATACATGTAGGAACCTGACTATACTTGGATTAGTGCAGAAGTGCTGAACCATGCATATGTAAATGTCATGTTTTGGGCACCCGGTTGGCATCAAATGTCTATTTAGAATCTCCACTGCCCCCCTCCCAACTGGGGAATCTCTGATTTTTTCTAAGTTTGGTCACTCTCCTGGATCCAATAGCTTTTGACCAAAAAAGATTGGACGTGACATACCCGTACCCATTCCGAGAAAGTTACATGAACTTTCGACCAAAGCTTTGACGATTCAATGACGACATACAGACAATGTTGTAACATGTAAAATGTGTGTTTTTGTGTTCTCTCTTAATAAATTAATATCCTGTCAATGGTCTCCAATCGTATATATCGCTATATAAGATCATACTGATTTCAATTGAATTTGTTGTTCAGAGCGCCCAGTTCATGAGCATTTAATAGTCTTATGACATCACGGTCGCATTTTAACAGGGTCATCGTAACCGCTTCATCATAAGCTTTATGCCAAGGACCGTTCCATATTTCCACCCGCATTATGGTGCCAATCTGGCGAGGGCGCGGCAACATCAGAAGATACCCATTCAGCCTGGCGTCTGATGCGGCTGAGCCAACCAAAAATCCCCTACCATTATGTTCCCTTCAAAGCACTACGAAGAGTTCTCGAAATTGGTCGACACTCGCGTTAGTGCGAGCCGGTTAGATCCCACAAGCGACATATCCAAAGCAGATAGAATGTAATTTTAATTATATTGATGGGAAGCTAGCATTCTAAGCTAGCTAGCTAGCCTGTATTCCTGCTTTCGATCTGGTAAAATTGAGTACAGAAAGATGGAAAGCTCGACATCGCTCCACTATTCCAGTTTTTCTTCTCGTAAACTTGAAAATGTAGATGGGAAGCTCCACACAGGTTCCATCTTCTTTATTTCAAATAAAATGGGAATATACCGTCCCATTTCTCTCAATATTCAGCATTTGAATTTTGCTACATGCGGTTCTATTGTGAAACTGAGCTGGTAGGCGTAGGTTTACAAGGGGTGTAGGGGACGAGATATTGAATCCGAATGGAATATGATACAGTATTGTCGTAAAATTTATATATGGGAAATTGGGATAAATGAGACTATCACTTTCGTGTTTCCATATACCCCAGATGCAAAGGTATGCATAGGGAGCGTAATCGCTTTATGACATTAAATTTAAGTTTAAACATATAAAACATAGAAACGATGTCTAGCATTCTTCCTTTCTGTTCTAAATTTAGCCATGATGGAAATCTACGGGAGCAATGTTTTCACTTTTACGAGATGGAAAACTGAATAGTTAAGTGTAACGTGCAAGTCCTACACAGATGTTCTACACAGATGTTTTTTTAAACCTAATTGCTAATGATGGATTCAGCATAGGCTTGTTTCCTGCAAGAGGAAAGCGGTCAACAGTTTTCAATGATGCCGGCAAGATTCCTGGTTGCGCTTGAACTAGTGATATGAAGGCAATGTTAGAATTGATCAGACGTCAGAGGGCGGAGGATAGTTTTCAGAAGAATCAGCAAGGCGGGTGACAAGAGACGCCAGTCAGGCAATAGCAGTTAGTAATATAGAAACTAGCCCTGTTTCCCAGGAGTCAGCAGGCGGGGAAAATGTGATCATTGAAGTGGCATCAGTGCACAATTAATCACTTCCGGGTCGGTGCCCACGATCTACTTTGTGTAGAAATTTGAGAGCAGATCTTTGTGGATTTTATTAGGCGGGATTATTCAGCATTTCTGATAAATTTGATATTTCAAATTGCAGACGAGGCTTCAAACTGTACTTCCTGGTGTTGATTTGGCAACATTGGGGCAAAGCCTGGCGGAAGGACACATGAAGAGTGGAGGTGAAAAGGCTCTCTGTTTACAAGCTGAATGACATTCGGTAACACCACTGAGCTGCAAATGGCGGCAAGTTGAAATTTCCATGGTCAACGTCTGTCAAGACTTCCACTGATAATGTCCCACAAGGTAAATATTGACATGCCAGGTGGATTTATGCATTGTGATTTTTCTGGATTTTTGCCGATTTTTAACGCTAATACATAACAAGTAACAGAATTAATTGTGCACTGATGCCTATCAGACCACATTTTCACATTTGACCAGAGCATTTTCAATCATCACTGTGGCTATAGTTTTGACTTAATCAGCCCAATTTCTTCCAGGCTCACTCATAAACAACATGCAAATATTGACATTATTCCAAATTCAAGCTATTAAATTTTTAATTAAATTAAATTATTTTTTAAATTAATTTTTAATTATTTAAAAAAAAAAAAAAAAGAAAAAAAAGTGGGGTGAAATTGACATCATCAATGATGATGGATAATATCACTTGTATTCCTACGCCATTTTGGTACAGAAAGGAGATCTTTTGGAGAAAATATCAGCAAAAAATGGCTGAGATGTCAGTGCTCGGCTCAAATGGTCAATGCAGAATATGGCAGGGTCCACTCAATACCACTGGCAGATATGGTCAAATAAGCTTTCGAGATCCAAGGGATTATAAATGGAAGAAGAGAAATGCACATAGATTCAATTATATAATCTTTATTCAAAATTTAGACCTCACTTCAAAGCTGGATTGCTCTCATCTGTGTCACAATAACCTATGCATAAATCCACTCCATATCAGCCTGGAACCACATGAAATCAATAATCATCGGATCACCTGTAAAAACTCCGATGTTTGTTCCACACACAAAGAATATGCAAAATGCCTTTTGCATTTGAGACTTTAATGAGGTAAATAAAATTGAGTCATTTTTTTTTTTTTTTTTTTTCAGTTTCCATATGTGTGGTCCTGTAGGCCATCATCTAATTGTCCCTTTTTATAGTCAGTATCTCCTGGATTGCCCTGTTTATATTTCAAATGTTGATAGATTTTAGCTCCTGTTTGCTTGAGTTTTCGCTTTCTCACCACAGGCCTATTTCGATAGCTTTTATGGTACTCTGAGTCAATCTCCATCTGTTTTAAACTTTTTGCAGCTCGAGGTGAGAGAGAGGCTCCCATGCATTCAACTTTGGCTATCATGGAGGTCCCCAACTTATTGTTCATTCTGTGGATGGTTGACGATGCTCGACCAGGAATATTCCTAGAGAAATTGACATTCTTGGGTAAGGATACACTTATATATCTATTGATGGCTTCACATTTCTGTGTGTCTGTATTCAATCTCAGTTGCATCAGAGCACTTTCACTTAATTTCATTTTCAGAATCTCCTGGAGAATAAATTTGTCATTTTCAGTCATATTCAGATTGGAGATTTTGTGCGTAGCAAGGAACATGGATCGCAGCCACCAACTATTCGAATGATCCCCTCCACACACCAAAGAGTTTCTCCGACATCTCGAACAATCCCCAGAATAACAGAGAAGTGTGGCCTCCAGCACTCTAGGAAGATGGTTTTTGATTTTCTCTAAGTTGCCACTATGCACTTTCATCAACTCTTTGAATACCATGCTGCATCTGGCTTTTACATCCTGACTCAATACTTGCTGGGCTTTCTTTTTAATTTCTTGTGTCTTTCCATAGAACATATCATCACTAAACTTAGCACTTTTACATTTTCTGAACTGGGATCTCCCTAAATGAGTTGGGTCTGCCAGCCTGGTCACTTTCCACATGGGATGAAGAATTTGCATTCCAGCCTGCATCCCCTTTGCAGATGTTCCATCTCCATCTGTTGTGATATATCTTACCAACATCTCCTGCATACCAATATCACTTCCCATGGCCTTTCCCATCTCAAACTCTGACCATGGCGCATTCACATTGAGAGTTGCAGTGCAATCTTCATGCCCATCTGAGCACTTTACATCCATTCCTTTTCCCCTAAGCCATGCACCAGTCCAACACAATTTATTCTGGAATACAGCAGCAACAATATATTTTCTGTCTGTTGATGTTTCACATCCTATTGCTATGGCTTGGGAAGCATTCTGTGTGCATTTTCTTGAACTGGTAATTTTGGAGCTGTTATATCTTGCATCAACAGCTAAGTTTATTTCATCCATTACAACCCCGCGCACTTTGTTAACTTCTTTTATGGCTTCTAGTTTTTTTCTCATGTCTATCTTATTTAACTCTGTTACAGCAGGTCCAACCATGTTCGCTGTCCTTTGCATGCCAGTTCTTGCTGGAGGAGGAACATCCACTGATGCTAACAGTAACCTTGTTCTGGAATTCCCCATAGGTGTGTCTTGCAGACCGACTTGAAGGGATACGTTTATGGCAGCAGCATTCGGTCCAGGTTTGTTTGTCTTGACTTCTTCATAAAGTTTATAATGGCGAGAAGTATATTGACAGTTAACACACTGCAAAGATTGAGACCATCCCAAGCCCCACTTTTTTTCACTGGCTATGACCACTTCCAAAATATCACAATCAGGGGAAGTAACTCTGTGGTGCTTTATCATGTCATTCCACATTTGAAGCATTTTGCAGTTACTGATCATTCTCATGCCTTGGGTGTCATTAGAATTTTTATCTTTTATGTCTTTCAGATTTGGAGCCGGTTTCTTTGGCCGTAGTAATTTCATGGATCCAGAGATGCCCTCGGTGTCTGTAGCTTCAACTGTCCTCTTGTCTATGCTAGGTTTTGTAACGAAGGTGAACTCATCTTGATGTAACCTCCTCGTTACTACAGCATCTTCAGATGATGGTCCAGGTACAGGGTTCAAATCTGAACTGTCGGCCACAGCTAATATGGGGTGTCCAGGGTGTCCTTTTTTAAAGTGAGTCAACTTCCTTCTCTCTTTACCCTTCATGTTGGTTAATGTAGCAGAGATGAGCAAGTGATCATCAGATATGTTGGCATTGGATTTTATTCCCATTTTTATATACTATTTTTTTCTCTGTTTTGTTTTTACAGGTGTTGTCCCTTTGCAAACATTGCGGCAGTTGACTTAAAATGAAACAAAAGGATATATGTCTTCATTTGTGTTATGAGTTTTGTCAGTAATAATAACTTTAATTGATAACTTCATCTGTCTATTACTGCCACCAAGATGTTGATTCTCTGTAGCTACATTCAATTGAACTAACAGATATTCTTTATTTGGGGGATGTGTATACCATGAACACCTCAGTGTTATATTGTTGAATGTGTTGTGTACACAATTATGTATATTGATGTGACCTTTTATATGTTTAAACAAGTTTTTGATCTCTCTATAAACATCAATTTTAAGACCCTTGAGATAATCCTGGGATGACCCACTGATTATATGGAGAAATTACTCGCTGTCATGAAAGACTTTTTTACCAGATGTAGTCTAACTAAGCAGCTTTTAAACAGATTATGTTTTGTCACATCTTGAGTTTTTAATTTTTATATTTTTAAGTTTTAAATTGAAAAAAGACATGAAAATTGAGTTAAAATAGCAAAAAAATAATTAAAAATAGTCTTTGACATATCTAATCAATGCTGCATACCTTTTATTATAGGCAGAAGGATAGTCCACTGAGTGCTTTTTACCAGATGGAAAAATACTTACAGGTTAGTGAGATATTGTACTTTTTATTTTCACCCCACTATTAAGTCATATGGGAGAAAATGAGAGGAAATGATAAAGGGGGTACCCTTGTTATTTAGGTTATAAAATCTCTATCTTTGAATAGTTTTATTTGTGCCTTCTCAGGATAGTTTGGGGATGGGTAATGATTGTTCAGATGAGAGCATTCTTTATTTTAACAATGGTTCCATTCCTGACAGGCATCAGTGCACAATTAATCACTTCCGGGTCGGTGCCCACGATCTACTTTGTGTAGAAATTTGAGAGCAGATCTTTGTGGATTTTATTAGGCGGGATTATTCAGCATTTCTGATAAATTTGATATTTCAAATTGCAGATGAGGCTTCAAACTGTACTTACTGGTGTTGATTTGGCAACATTGGGGCAAAGCCTGGCGGAAGGACACATGAAGAGTGGAGGTGAAAAGGCTCTCTGTTTACAAGCTGAATGACATTCGGTAACACCACTGAGCTGCAAATGGCGGCAAGTTGAAATTTCCATGGTCAACGTCTGTCAACACTTCCACTGATAATGTCCCACAAGGTAAATATTGACATGCCAGGTGGATTTATGCATTGTGATTTTTCTGGATTTTTGCCGATTTTTAACGCTAATACATAACAAGTAACAGAATTAATTGTGCACTGATGCCAAGTAGGTCAACTGAGCGGGGAGGCCCATCAGTCTTCAACTCTGGGTCCGACTTATTCGAAACCGGAGTACAAAGGATCACCAGGCACAATGCTGGCGCCATTCAGTCGTAATCTTTGATACAGGTATCACAGGAGCTAATAGGTTTGAAGGTGGTCATATAAGATGACGCACCTGTAAGGGAATAATATATCCAGGATGACACTGATAGCGCTGTTAGGTTAAAATAGAGATGGGCTAGGGGATGTAGTACAAGCAGTTGAGGGTGAGATGGAGAGTGCGGCTTTGGAAGATGTCAGTCATGGATAGTGACAACAGTAGCTCTGATCTTAATTTACTTTCATCCATATCTCGATCAGCTCATATGTAGCTATCTCAGAAATATGGCAGCAGCCATAGTTTCTCACTGCCATGGTGGTCTCTGGAAATACAGAGGATTGGCTTACATTTAAGGTTAAATTTTACTTGGAGACCAAAATTAGTGGAACATGCGGAGGTCCCTTGGGAGACTAACAGAGTGCATGCATGGCAAAGTCATGGAATCTTTTATCTGGAAAATGACTTAATATCGTGATTTGACGGTTTACTTAATTTAGCAAGTGATTTTATGATATCCTGAATGGACTTGTTGACAATTAGTGATTTAACGATATTTTTGAGTGTTAGGATAGTTACTGGGCAACCAGCCAATCACGTCGATTGGCAATCCGCTAAAACAGGAAGAGATCGCTTCCCAGATTTTAAATAATCAGTTTCCGATGTGCAATGTGTTTTCGTAACATTACGTAGCAATCCTCAGATCTGACATTCAATATTCAGCCGTCGTCCATCAAAGCATTTTCGTGTCCATAATTCAAAGACCTAATTCATATAAGAGCACCAGCACCAAATTAAAAGAAAAGGAATCATAATACATAAACATAGGCTAGTTTCCTGCAAGAGAGAAGGGGGCAAGAGTTTTCAATGACGCTGGTAAGACATCAAGATGTTCCAAAAATATCAAATTCGTATCGCTAATCAGCATTCTTAATCCTTATGATTTTCATTGTAAAATCGTCATCTAGAGAATGATGTATCTCAGTAACGATTGTGATTGCTCATATGAACACCATGGAGACATATTTCGTGGGACAGTTGGCAACTATCCCAAATGTGTATGACATAGATATGATAAGAACACAAGATGGTTTCCTGCAAGAGAAACGCACTCAGCAGTTCTCAGTGATGTCATCAAGACCTGATTATGTTCAAATTAGACAAATGTTACGAAACATCTTGCATGCTATGCTCGTATTTTTCGGTCAGCGTACGATAAATATCACAGAATTTGGGAAAATTTGAACGGAGACGTTTAGTGGTAAAGCTCTCTTTGAAAAATTTATACAATAATGTTTTGTGGCGTTGATCAAAATCATCAAAGTCAGGGAATGATCTAGCAAATGCTACCAGGCGAGATATACGTACGCCGTATGCAAGTGGGCAACATAAAATTATAATCATAATTATCATTATAACTCAAGCAAAACTGACGTCGTTCGGACGGGGAAGTGTTAATGTTCATACCTGTATATTCGTGATGTTATTTGCACTGTTTGTAATTTCCACCACTTACATGTAGATGATGGCAATACTACGTTTTATAGAAGATATTCAAGGAGAATATATTCGCCGAACATGTCAATGTATTTAAAGAGACCCTAACAAATATATTACAAAGGCAATCAAACAGCTATGAATATTTATTATAGGGAAGTTGAAGCCGCGCCTCTGTTATCGACCACTGAGATGCCTGTATTTTTGTTGTTATTGTGTTGTTGTTGTTGTTGTTGTTGTTGTTGTTCTAGAAATAATTTCACGATTTGCATCCCCCATAGCGGGACTTTCACACATCCACTTGCATTTGTCTTTTTCGAGAACTATGTACAGACACTATATATATATACATATTATTAAAAAGGGTATGTTATTTTTTCAGGTTTGCAAAAGTGTGAATATACTGGCCGTAATATTCACTTGATTACATTGCCGAATAGAACACAACAAAATAATTTTCTCAGGTTTTCAAATTTTGCTTCAGATATTTTTCTGTGTAATTTTCCTTCTTTTTTGCATATTGGCCAAAATTGGATAAAATGCGAAGATCACATTATTTTTCAAGCTAGTTCGAAACAACCATCCCAAAATTCGAATCCCTGTTGCGATTAGTTTCCAAGAAAACGGTTTTATTTATAACACTGTAGAAATCAAGTAATTGAAGCGTTAAATAAATGTTAGGTTTTTAACTGATTGTGATGCTCCTGTCGGAGGTACTGCGACGCAAGTGTAAATGACCCGCTTAAAGTGGTCGCCACTAAATCAGGTTCAAATTTTGCCACTCATTATATGATTTTCACGCCTAAACATTTAACCATCAAAATAGTATTACTGGGAGAACGAAACGGTATACTGCTTAACCCTATCTCCACCTATTCAACTTTTCACTTGTCTACGTGGCTTCAGAATGAACAGATATTGAAACTCTAGGCCCAAAGAATCTTGGGTAAATCCAAAATATGTCTGCCATGAGGGATTTCTGAAAAAGGTGATGAAAAAAATCACAAAGAAAATGACTTTTCTCATATGACGTAGCCGTTATGGCAGTCCGGGCCAACTCCTAAATGAGTAACCTATCGCCCATTCTGGCAATTTGTTTCCAAATCAGGAAACGTATTTCCTGAACTGGACAATTTAAGTTTTGATTCATAAATTGCAAAAAACACAAACAGTATACCCAGTTGTGATCTAAATAGGCAAGTTTAGTGCTATTACATGATAGATAATAAAAAAATGTTCTTTGTGATTATAATTGGGCAAATAATACAAGAGTAAAATTTTGATCCAAATTTTCTCGGTTCGTGCACTGCTCTGCACAATGACCATCCACACAAAGATACCTTACTATGACCTTGTTATAGCACGATAAGTGTCTTGCTCGTTAGCCTTCGTTAGTCCGAGATATTTCAGTCTTAATACGATGGTTTCCTAAAATGGAAACCTTGGTTCGCCCAAATGCAAATGTTTCCTGAATTGGAAACTTTCAAAAAGTTTCCTAAATCAGTAACATTGGTTATGTTTCCAAAACAGGAAACATTTGTTATGTTTCCAAAACTGGAAACGTTTGTAATATTTCCTGAACAGGAAACATACATGTACACAGTAGAAACATTTCTCGAACTGGAACCAAGTTACAAACATATTTTCGGGAAAAAAAATATTCAGGAAAAACTCTAGTTGTTTCCTATAATCTGAATACATAAGCATCTGTTTACATTTGCAACTTTTCCTAAACCATCACAAATACGTTTTCTGAAAAATAATATTAAGGAAAATCTGCTGTCATCTAGACAACTAAACATTTGTTTCACATACAATGTACATTTATATTGCCCGCAAGGTTTCATAAAATGGAAACCTTGGTTTGCCCTATTGTGAATATTTCCTGAATTGGAGACAATCACATTTAAAAAGCTTTCTAAATCAGGAAAAAAATTCTGCATTCCTATAATGCTGAGTTCAATGAGCATCTGCACAAAGATAGCTTACTAAAATCTTGTTATGGCATGATAAAATGTCTAGTTTAGTAGCCTTCCTTAGTCTGAGATACATGTAGTCAAAGATACATGTACATGTATTCCAGTCTTAATTTGATGGTTTCCTACAATGGAAACCTTGGTTCATCCAAAATTGGAGACATTCATAAGGTTTCCTGAATCGAAAAAAGGAAACATTAACTTTCTCAAACTTGAACAATTACAAACATCATAGAAATAGACAAAGTTCTGAGCTATACTCCACATTAAACAGAGATTTTAACTTTCACGGTGGAGCCTTTATCAAGTGATCTGTTGCATCAAAATTGCTAGTAAATATAGAGATTGTCCAAATATTTATCCATTTCCCATGGATGACAATGTTATATAGCGATACGGTATTCACAATATTGTTTACAAATTACCAGGGAGGCTAGAGTCATGGAGAATGGCGCCATATTAAACATTGGACGGGTGACGTTAGGACGTTACATCATGGAGAACAGATGTTACGGCAAACAAAACAGCTTACTTTATGCCATAGAGGCCCTATCAACATACCAAACAATGATCATGATGGCATAATAACTTGAGCACAAATCAACGTGGAGCATACCTCAGAAGTTCTGTAATCTACGAACCCACATATGAGTCTAAGGCAGTATATCATTACAAACATGTTTCCTGAAAAATAATGCAAAGGAAAAAATCTATGTGTTTCTATTATCTGAACAGATAAACATTTGTTTTATACATGTATCTATATTTCACTGCCTGATGGTTTCCTAAGATGGAAACACTGGTTTGCCCTGATGTGAATGTTTCCTGAATTGGAGACATCCAAAAAGTTTCCTAAATCAGGACTAATATTTCTCAGTTCCTGCATTGCTTTGCTCAATGACCATCCACAAAAAGACAGATTATTACGACCTTGTTATGGGACAATAAGTGACTTGTTTTTTAGCCTTTGTCAGTCTAGGGTAGTCCAGTCTTCATACAATGGTTTACTACAATGGAAACCTTGAATTGTCCAAATGCAAATGTTTCCTGAATTGGAGACATAAAGTTTACGGGATCAGG